>JBBPBX010025116.1:0-13042 GCA_038048925.1 Garcialebias charrua | reverse complement strand
TGCCGCCACCGGTTTATGAATGTGTGTAGCATTCAATATATGTGTAGCACTTTGAGATTTTCAGTAATGAAAAGTGCGTTATAAATTGAATTAATTATTATTATTATTATTATGGATGGATGGATGGAAGAATGATAGATGGATGGATGGATGGATGGATGAATGGATGGAAGGAAGACTTATGGATGTATTGATGGCTGGATGGAAGAATGATGGATGGATGAATGGATGGATGGAAGACTTATGGATGTATTGATGGCTGGATGGAAGAATTATGGATGGATGGATGGATGGATGGATGGATGGATGAATGGATGGATGGATGGAAGACTTATGGATGTATTGATGCTGGATGGAAGAATGATGGATGGATGAATGGATGGATGGAAGACTTGTGGATGTATTGATGGCTGGATGGAAGAATGATGGATGGATGAATGGATGGATGGATGGAAGACTTATGGATGTATTGATGGCTGGATGGAATAATGATGGATGGATAGATGATGGAAGAATGATAGATTGATGTATGTATGTACAGCTGGATGAAATAATGATGGATGGACGAATGGATGGATGGAAGACTTATGAATGTATTGATGGCTGAATGGAAGAATGATAGATGGATTGATAGATGGATGGAAGAATGATTGATGAATGGATGGATGAATGACTAATGGATGGATGGATGGATGGATGGATGGATGGATGGAAGAATGATTGATGGATGGATGATGGATGGTGGATGGATGGATGGGAAAATGATTGATGGATAGATGGATGGATGGAAGACTTATGGATGTATTGATGCTGGATGGAAGAATGATGGATGGATGAATGGATGGATGGAAGACTTGTGGATGTATTGATGGCTGGATGGAAGAATGATGGATGGATGAATGGATGGATGGAAGACTTATGGATGTATTGATGGCTGGATGGAATAATGATGGATGGATGGATAGATGGATGGAATAATGATTGATGGATGGATGGATGAACAGATGGATGGAATAATGATGGATGGACGAATTGATGGATGGAAGACTTATGAATGTATTGATGGCTGGATGGAAGAATGATGGATGGATTGATAGATGGATGGAAGAATGATTGATGGATGGATGGATGAATGATTAATGGATGATGAATGGATGGATGTATGGATGGATGGAAGAATGATTAATGGATGGATGATGGATGGTGGATGGATGGATGTGAAAATGATTAATGGATAGATAAATGGATGGATGGATGGATTGATGGAAAAATGATTGAAGAATGGAAAAATGATTGATCGATGGATGGAAGAATGATGGATGGATGGAAGAATGATTGATGGATGGATGGAAAATGATGTATGTATGTATGTATGGGTGGATGGATGGATAGATGGAAGAATGATGGATGGATGGATGGAAGGAAGAATGATGGATGGATATATGGATGGAAGAATGATGGATGCATGGATGGATATATGGAATAATGAGGGGCGGCCGTGGTGTAGTGGTAATGGCAGTCGTCTCCCGATCGGAAAGTTGGTGGTTCGACTCCCGGGACCCGCACCATGTGTCGTTGTGTCCTTGGGCAAGACACTTAACCCTGAGTTGCTCCCGGTAGGACTGGAAAGCACCTTGCATGGTAGTCTGCCGCCACCGGTTTATGAATGTGTGTAGCACTTTGAGATTTTCAGTAATGAAAAGTGCGTTATAAATTGAATTAATTATTATTATTATTATTATGGATGGATGGATGGAAGAATGATAGATGGATGGATGGATGGATGGATGAATGGATGGAAGGAAGACTTATGGATGTATTGATGGCTGGATGGAAGAATGATGGATGGATGAATGGATGGATGGAAGACTTATGGATGTATTGATGGCTGGATGGAAGAATTATGGATGGATGGATGGATGGATGAATGGATGGATGGATGGAAGACTTATGGATGTATTGATGCTGGATGGAAGAATGATGGATGGATGAATGGATGGATGGAAGACTTGTGGATGTATTGATGGCTGGATGGAAGAATGATGGATGGATGAATGGATGGATGGATGGAAGACTTATGGATGTATTGATGGCTGGATGGAATAATGATGGATGGATAGATGATGGAAGAATGATAGATTGATGTATGTATGTACAGCTGGATGGAATAATGATGGATGGACGAATGGATGGATGGAAGACTTATGAATGTATTGATGGCTGAATGGAAGAATGATAGATGGATTGATAGATGGATGGAAGAATGATTGATGAATGGATGGATGAATGACTAATGGATGGATGGATGGATGGATGGATGGATGGAAGAATGATTGATGGATGGATGATGGATGGTGGATGGATGGATGGGAAAATGATTGATGGATAGATGGATGGATGGATGGATGGATTGATGGAAAAATGATTGATCGATGGATGGAAGAATGATGGATGGATGGAAGAATGATTGATGGATGGATGGATGGAAGAATGATGATGGATGGATGGATGATGGATCTCTGTGCTCGGGTCCTTCTTGGGGTCTTGGGCTCTGGCCCCCCTTATATCTGACTTGGGCCTTAGGGGGCGGATCTCTGATGTGTCACAGTCGATATTGAATGTTCTATTAGAGAGGCCTTATTCACTGATGCATGATCATAACCACACACAAATGGATGCGGGGATATAAGTGTAGATATCATATGTAGATATGTAGATGGGTATGACTGCATATGAATGTATATGTATGTATGTATGTACTGTATGCATTTGTAGATATAGGTATATATATATTTATAATAATCTACTGCAAAGTAGATTATTACCGGTATAAATGCATGTACATGCAGTAGTAGCTGCATGCATGTTATGGGTCTTTTGTGCATATGTGTTTTGTTGCTGTGTTCTGTTATGTACTTTGCAGGATTGCGGACGGCGGTTGGGTGTGTTTTCCTTGTGCTCTTTTTCTGGATAATTGTTATGTTTTGTAGTCTTGCTTCCTGTCTTTCCTTTCTTTGTTTCATAAAAAAATAAAATCATAATGGTGTGAAGAGGATGGCTGTAAGGTGAGAAGGGAGGCCATCTATAAAAGGAAGAGAGAAAAAAAGGAACTGACTAAAACACAGCGCCTCTAGCAGACAACATAGGAACTGCAGATTTTTAAGAAAATAATGTTTATTCTTTTTTTAATAATTCAGATTTATCCTCCGGCAGACTAAACCCCCGGTTCCGGACCGCGGGCTGTATGTTTGACACCCCTGGTGTAGAGGCAGGGCAACCAGCTCAGGACCGGAAGGTCCGGGGTTCGAGCCCCGGTCACTGCATACCTCGTTGTGTCCCTGGGCAAGACACTTAACCCCGAGTTGCTCCCAGTAGGACTGGATGGCGCCTTGCATGGCAGTCTACCGCTTCCTGTGTATGAATGGGTTGATGGCTGGTGCTGTAAAGCGCTTTGGGGCTCCTCATACGGGGCTGGAAAGCGCTATACAGTACAGTACTGTATAAGTAAGCTCCATTTACCATTTACCATTTTCATATTTAAGAAGTGCAGAAAAGTTGCAGATGTCACTGCTGGATTCGTTGTTGTCGCCTCGTCTGCGCTAGACGATGACTGAAGTCTGTTTTTGTTCTTCAAAAGGACACGTAAGCGGTTCTGATACTCAGATAAAATGAAACACTGTGCCACAACACTTCAGCTCCGGCTTCAGCTATCTTCACAGGCTGAGTGCACACAGTGCACGGTGCTATTCTGAAGCTCTTTGTGCACATTAGAAGTGCAGCTCAGATCAAGAAAATACTGAGACAAAAGAAAACACAGCAGGACACTGGCCTTATGCAACAGCATGGTACATGAACAGCACGAGCAAAGACACTTAGGTTTGGTTCTTACAGGACCTGGAACAGGTCTGGTTCTTACAGGGCCTGGAACATGTCTGGTCCTTACAGGGCCTGGAACATGTCTGGTTCTTACAGTACCTGGAACATGTTTGGATCTTACAGGGCCTTGAACAGGTCTGGTTCTTACAGGGCCTGGAACAGATCTGGTTCTTACAGGACCTGGAACATGTCTGGTTCTTACAGGGCCTGGAACAGATCTGGTTCTTACAGGATCTGGAACATGTCTGGTTCTTACAGGGCCTGGAACAGGTCTTGTTCTTACAAGGCCTGGAACAGATCTGGTTCTTACAGGACCTGGAACATGTTTGGATCTTACAGGGCCTGGAACAGGTCTGGTTCTTACAGGGCCTTGAACAGGTCTGGTTCTTACAGGGCCTGGAACAGATCTGGTTCTTACAGGACCTGGAACATGTCTGGTTCTTACAGGGCCTTGAACAGGTCTGGTTCTTACAGGGCCTGGAACAGGTCTGGTTCTTACAGGACCTGGAACATGTCTGGTTCTTACAGGGCCTTGAACAGGTCTGGTTCTTACAGGGCCTGGAACAGATCTGGTTCTTACAGGACCTGGAACATGTCTGGTTCTTACAGGGCCTGGAACAGGTCTGGTTCTTACAGGGCCTGGAACAGATCTGGTTCTTACAGGACCTGGAACATGTCTGGTTCTTACAGGGCCTGGAACAGGTCTTGTTCTTACAAGGCCTGGAACAGATCTGGTTCTTACAGGACCTGGAACATGTTTGGATCTTACAGGGCCTGGAACAGGTCTGGTTCTTACAGGGCCTTGAACAGGTCTGGTTCTTACAGGGCCTGGAACAGATCTGGTTCTTACAGGACCTGGAACATGTCTGGTTCTTACAGGGCCTTGAACAGGTCTGGTTCTTACAGGGCCTGGAACAGATCTGGTTCTTACAGGACCTGGAACATGTCTGGTTCTTACAGGGCCTGGAACAGGTCTGGTTCTTACAGGGCCTGGAACATGTCTGGTTCTTACAGGGCCTGGAACAGGTCTGGTTCTTACAGGGCCTGGAACAGGTCTGGTTCTTACAGGGCCTTGAACAGGTCTGGTTCTTACAGGGCCTGGAACAGGTCTGGTTCTTACAGGGCCTGGAACATGTCTGGTTCTTACAGGGCCTGGAACAGGTCTGGTTCTTACAGGGCCTGGAACAGGTCTGGTTCTTACAGGGCCTGGAACAGGTCTGGTTCTTACAGGGCCTGGAACATGTCTGGTTCTTACAGGGCCTGGAACAGGTCTGGTTCTTACAGGGCCTGGAACAGGTCTGGTTCTTACAGGGCCTGGAACATGTCTGGTTCTTACAGGGCCTGGAACAGGTCTGGTTCTTACAGGGCCTGGAACAGGTCTGGTTCTTACAGGGCCTGGAACAGGTCTGGTTCTTACAGGGCCTGGAACATGTCTGGTTCTTACAGGGCCTGGAACAGGTCTGGTTCTTACAGGGCCTGGAACATGTCTGGTTCTTACAGGGCCTGGAACAGGTCTGGTTCTTACAGGGCCTGGAACAGGTCTGGTTCTTACAGGGCCTGGAACATGTCTGGTTCTTACAGGGCCTTGAACAGGTCTGGTTCTTACAGGGCCTGGAACAGATCTGGTTCTTACAGGACCTGGAACATGTCTGGTTCTTACAGGGCCTGGAACAGGTCTGGTTCTTACAGGGCCTGGAACAGGTCTGGTTCTTACAGGGCCTTGAACAGGTCTGGTTCTTACAGGGCCTGGAACAGATCTGGTTCTTACAGGGCCTTGAACAGGTCTGGTTCTTACAGGGCCTGGAACAGATCTGGTTCTTACAGGCCTGGAACAGGTCTGGTTCTTACAGGGCCTGGAACATGTTCTGGTTCTTACAGGGCCTGGAACAGGTCTGGTTCTTACAGGGCCTTGAACAGGTCTGGTTCTTACAGGGCCTGGAACAGATCTGGTTCTTACAGGACCTGGAACATGTCTGGTTCTTACAGGGCCTGGAACAGGTCTGGTTCTTACAGGGCCTGGAACAGTCTGGTTCTTACAGGACCTGGAACATGTCTGGTTCTTACAGGGCCTTGAACAGGTCTGGTTCTTACAGGGCCTGGAACAGATCTGGTTCTTACAGGACCTGGAACATGTCTGGTTCTTACAGGGCCTGGAACAGGTCTGGTTCTTACAGGGCCTGGAACAGATCTGGTTCTTACAGGACCTGGAACATGTCTGGTTCTTACAGGGCCTGGAACAGGTCTTGTTCTTACAAGGCCTGGAACAGATCTGGTTCTTACAGGACCTGGAACATGTTTGGATCTTACAGGGCCTGGAACAGGTCTGGTTCTTACAGGGCCTTGAACAGGTCTGGTTCTTACAGGGCCTGGAACAGATCTGGTTCTTACAGGACCTGGAACATGTCTGGTTCTTACAGGGCCTTGAACAGGTCTGGTTCTTACAGGGCCTGGAACAGATCTGGTTCTTACAGGACCTGGAACATGTCTGGTTCTTACAGGGCCTGGAACAGGTCTGGTTCTTACAGGGCCTGGAACAGGTCTGGTTCTTACAGGGCCTGGAACAGGTCTGGTTCTTACAGGGCCTGGAACAGGTCTGGTTCTTACAGGGCCTGGAACAGGTCTGGTTCTTACAGGGCCTGGAACAGGTCTGGTTCTTACAGGGCCTGGAACAGGTCTGGTTCTTACAGGGCCTGGAACAGGTCTGGTTCTTACAGGGCCTGGAACAGGTCTGGTTCTTACAGGGCCTGGAACAGGTCTGGTTCTTACAGGGCCTGGAACATGTCTGGTTCTTACAGGGCCTGGAACAGGTCTGGTTCTTACAGGGCCTGGAACAGGTCTGGTTCTTACAGGGCCTGGAACAGGTCTGGTTCTTACAGGGCCTGGAACAGGTCTGGTTCTTACAGGGCCTGGAACAGGTCTGGTTCTTACAGGGCCTGGAACAGGTCTGGTTCTTACAGGGCCTGGAACAGGTCTGGTTCTTACAGGGCCTGGAACAGGTCTGGTTCTTACAGGGCCTGGAACATGTCTGGTTCTTACAGGGCCTGGAACAGGTCTGGTTCTTACAGGGCCTGGAACAGGTCTGGTTCTTACAGGGCCTGGAACATGTCTGGTTCTTACAGGGCCTGGAACAGGTCTGGTTCTTACAGGGCCTGGAACAGGTCTGGTTCTTACAGGACCTGGAACATGTCTGGTTCTTACAGGGCCTGGAACAGGTCTGGTTCTTACAGGGCCTGGAACAGGTCTGGTTCTTACAGGGCCTGGAACAGGTCTGGTTCTTACAGGGCCTGGAACAGATCTGGTTCTTACAGGGCCTTGAACAGGTCTGGTTCTTACAGGGCCTGGAACAGATCTGGTTCTTACAGGACCTGGAACATGTCTGGTTCTTACAGGGCCTGGAAAAGGTCTGGTTCTTACAGGGCCTGGAACAGGTCTGGTTCTTACAGGACCTGGAACAGGTCTGGTTCTTACAGGGCCTGGAACAGTTCTGGTTCTTATAAGGCTTTGAACAGGTCTGGTTCTTACAGGGCCTGGAACAGATCTGGTTCTTACAGGACCTGGAACATGTCTGGTTCTTACAGGGCCTGGAACATGTCTGGTTCTTACAGGGCCTGGACAAGGTCTTGTTCTGACAAGGCCTGGAACAGATCTGGTTCTTACAGGACCTGGAACAGATCTGGTTCTTACAGGGCCTGGAACATGTCTGGTTCTTACAGGGCCTGGACAAGGTCTTGTTCTGACAAGGCCTGGAACAGTTCTTTTTCTTACAGGGCCTTGAACAGGTCTGGTTCTTACAGGGCCTGGAACAGGTCTTGTTCTTACAAGGCCTGGAACAGGTCTGGTTCTTAAAGGGCCTTGAACAGGTCTGGTTCTTACAGAGCCTGGAACAGATCTGGTTCTTACAGGACCTGGAACATGTCTGGTTCTTACAAGGCCTGGAACAGGTCTGATTCTTACAAGGCCTGGAACAGGTCTGGTTCTTACAGGATCTGGAACATGTCTGGTTCTTACAGGGCCTGGAACAGGTCTGGTTCTTACAGGGCTTGGAACAGGTCTGGTTCTTACAGGGCTTGGAACAGGTCTGGTTCTGACAGGGCCTGGAACAGTTCTTCTTCTTACAGGGCCTGGAAAAGGACTGGTTCTTACAGGGACTGGGACAGGTCTGGTGCTTACAGGACCTGGAACAGGTCTGGTTCTTACAGGGTCTGGAACCGGTCTGGTTCTTACAAGGCCTGGAACAGGTCTGGTTCTTACAAGGCCTGGAACTGGTCTGGTTCTTACAAGGCATGGGACAGGTCTGGTTCTTACAGCGCCTGGGACAGGTCTGGTTCTTACAGGACCTGGAACAGGTCTGGTTCTTACAGGACCTGGAACAGGTCTGGTTCTTACAGGGCCTGGAACCGGTCTGGTTCTTACAAGGCCTGGAACAGGTCTGGTTCTTACAAGGCCTGGAACTGGTCTGGTTCTTACAAGGCATGGGACAGGTCTGGTTCTTACAGCGCCTGGGACAGGTCTGGTTCTTACAGGGCCTGGAACAGGACTGGTTCTTACAGGACCTGGAATAGGTCTGGTTCTTACAGGGCCTGGAACAGGACTGGTTCTTACAGGGCCTGGAACAGGTCTGGTTCTCACAGGGCCTGGAAAAGATCTGGTTCTTACAGGGCTTGGAACAGATCTGGTTCTTACATGGCCTGGAAAAGATCTGGTTCTCACAGGGCCTGCAACAGATCTGGTTCTTACAAGGCCTGGAACGGGTCTGGTTCTTACAGGACCTGGAACCGGTCTGGTTCTTACAGGGCCTGGAACAGGTCTTGTTCTTACAGGGCCTGGAACAGGTCTTGTTCTTACATGGCCTGGAACAGACCTAAAGGAACCGACGTACTTTTAAATATCCTCTTTTTTTCTTCAAATTGTTTTTTTCTGTCTGTCAGGAATTTAAATTTATTTGAAAAACAAAAACAACTTGGGATAAATATGTTTATGGATGGTAAATAAAACTATAGTTAAACATTTTTGTCAACAATAAAATGGTTGAGATGGGGAGGAGGCAGGGCCGCCGACCTGGGACCAGAAAGTTGCAGGTTTAACTCCCAGCCATGCCCACATGTCGTGGAGTATCTGAGCACGATACCCAATCCCCAACTGCTCCCGGGGTGCCCACAAAGCAGCCCACTGCTCCACCTGGGTGTATCTCAGGTGTGCTGGTTAAATGCAGAGAACTGATGTCATCACTGTGTGGAAACATGGCGATGACAACATCAAGCACTTTACTTACGTTACTAAACCCACCACTTGACTTAAACATCCAATAGTGATGAGAAATAATCAGATCTCATTTTGTCATGTTGGAAACATCAGCAATTTTTTTCATTCAACCTTGATTCTACAGCTTAGTCTCATCGAGCCTCGAGGACTCATGTACTCACAGTCAGTCGATTTTAGAAAAACATAAATAGCTGTAATTCAGATTAATTTACATTCATCACAATGGAGAATTCTTTGTATAAACCCAGAGCGGATATGACTGAGACAGAAACAGACTCGTAGAAAAGGTGAGTTTATTTACAGTAAATCATAGATTCATAGGAGGTGCTGAAACCTGTAAAGGAGGAAGAGGGTGAGTGAGGCGTCTGTTGTCCAGCACTTATGCCTTCATCACCAGCTCAGTTGCTACAGGTCGCCCAACACCTCCTCCTCCTCCTTCAAGTTCATCAAGCTGATACAGATCGGGACAACTCAATCGACTCTGAAGGAACATTCACAAAGAATCGCTGCTCTGAAGTTTGTTTCTACTGTGGGATTCCATGTCAAATGTCAAACACTTCTTATCCATCTGGTTCTTACCAGTAATTATTATGAAAAGGGTGAGTTTTTTTATTTATAATTTCCTCATCATTCCCCACTGATTTCTAGTTAGCCTAATTGAATAATAATAAAACACAATCCTGCTATCACTTGGGCCAAAAACAAGTTGACACTTGGAGTCCATTTTGCTTAGCTCACTGTCTCTAGTCTGCTGTTACCACCTCTACTTTTCCTGTTTCATTCTATGAAACATCTGACACTGCCAATATTCCCACCATTTACCATGACCTGCAATCAGTATTCAGTAAAGAAAAACCCTGTCTCTACCTCCCCACAGACAAAATAACTGTGCTATTGACCTTCTGCCCAGAGCACCATTACCCGTGATCTGACTCAACATCTTCTCTGGTCATGAAAAATAAAAAAAATATGGGGAAATAGATCAAGGAAATATTGGTTGAAGGGATTATTTGTCCTTCCACTATGCATTTTGGCACAGGATTATTTGTTGTTGAGAAGAAACTCAAAACTATGCTCTTGCATTGATTTTAAGGTATGAAACAAGTCACAATTAAAAACAAGTGTACATTGCCCTCATTTATTGTTTTTGAACAACTGTACAACGGCAAATAATTTGTTTTAATAAAACCTCCACAATACATAACATTCTAAACACATCTGTCAGGTGGACGAGGGGAAAAGTGTCGTTAAGACACAACTTAGCCTCTTTGAATAATGCCATTTGGACACAAAAATTACATAGCCAGATTTGGAGAAATTCAAGACTGCTGAAATATATAAAAAAGTGTGGTCCTCTGGACATTCAAATAACAAAACAAAACAAAAAAATTTGTAGAAACTTTTCGTCTTTCGTCCCAAAGACTTCCTCAGTCTGAGATGCTGTATTCAGTTCAATCTTATAAATAAATAGCTATTTATTTATTAGTCTTTCACGTGAAAGAAGAAAGGTTTCTACATTTTTAGTTTTGTTTTTTGAATGTCCAGAGGACCAGACTTAGCTTTTTTAATGTTTCTACCTGGATTATTGAGCATACATCAGGATATCTATATTTAAAATTCTATATAGAGAATGTAGATGTTTTTGTAAAATCTGGTTCATCAGATTTATTCAGTTAAGTTTATTTATAAAGCGCCAAGTCACAACAGAAGTCGTCTCAGGCACTGAACAGAAACATTTATATATAAAAATATTAATTTAACATTAATTATCTTAGGAGCAGACTGCTTTGAGTTTAACTCATCACAGAACTCTCATTAGCAGGATTCTGGACACGCCTCCAAAATTTGTCTTAAAGTGCAGGTGCAAATCCAGGCTGAGCTGAGCCATGCTGAGCAGGGCTGTGCAGGGATGAGCAGAGTTGGGGCTGATTAGGAGCAGTGCAAATGGGGAATAAGAGAGAGTCCAGCTACCCTGCCGAGGAAATGCATTTCAACTGCCTGTACACGGGATCTCATTCTTTCACTCACTACTGTATAGAGTTCTTGACCATAGGTGAGGGTAGGAATGTAGACCAACCAGTAAACAGACAGCTTTGCCTTATAGCTCAGCTCCCTCTTCACCATAACAGATCAGCAAAGAGTCTTCAATACTGCAGACGCTGCACTAATCCATCTGTCAATCTCATGCTCCATTCTTCCCTCACTATTGAACAAAACCCTGAGATACCTGAACTCCTCCACTTGAGGCAGAACCTCCCCCTTGACCCGAAAATCCAACCTTTTCCGATTGAGGACCAGGGGCCTCATGTACAAAGACTTGCGTGGATTTCCTACTGAAAAGTGACGTACGGTCAAATCCAGAAAAGTGTGTACGCACAAAAAAATCCAGATGTATCAAACTGTGCGTACACCGGAATCCACGCACATTCCTTTTGTACATCACAACCAACGTGGAACTGAGCGCACGTGAGACACCTCCCCTGACACGCCTTCATTTACATATGTTAAACAGATGCAAATTACTTCCTGCATGTGTGAAGGACATGTTTGTTTGATCCCTGCGCGATCAGAAATCATTTCTAGATTCAGGAAAATAATGAATTTAATATAATATGAGTGAGGAAAATAATCCTAAGTAAGAATAGTAATAAAATGTGTTCATCACGCAAAGAACGAGTGATTGTGTGTCGGTATTTGTGTGTGCGCGCACCCTGCTTTGGTGCGCAACGGCTCATCCATTCATTCTGAGTGAAAATATTAACTTTGCGCACGAGTTTATTACCATAATTACTGTAAACACAGAGGAACTTAGATGTTTGGTAGATCTTTGTTTATTTAATAGATGATATGAAGAAACGAGTCTGTGCGTCTCAGTGGAGAGTTTTCATGACATGACGTGATGTTGGAGTCTCCAAACGCTGCGCGCGCCACAGCCTTGTGCGCAATCTGTTTGTCTGTGAAGCCTTTTACTCTCCTACAAGTTATATATGGTGTACTTTCACGTGTCATTTTGGAGAAATCTACAATAAACGCAGATCATGAATCACCTCCAGCTGCCGTGTAACCGGCGAGGGTGCGCGCGCGCTCCAAAGCGCGACCACTCAGCCTTTGGAATCATATAGATGAGACATTCCATTGATCAGGCTTTGTGTGGACTGGACTGCCCTGATCGGCCTGCAGCTCCCTCAGGAAAGCTCGGGAACAGTTTGATCGCTGCTTCTGCATGTGCACGCGTGATGCACGGCTCCTGTGTTGCTCCAGAGCGCAGCAGTGCCAAACTGAAAAATGATTATTTCTGAAAACGGCTGATAAGCCATATCCTAGATCAGAAAATTATATCTGTTTATAAATAAATGCTCTGCGTGTTACACTATTTATTATATCCTCCAGTAAGGCTGAATGAATCCGTTCCTGTTGAATTTATTTTTGGCACAACTTTGCGCGTGCTTTATTTAACTGCGTCATGTGGATGTAATACTTGTTAATCGTGTGTTTGGTGGGAATATTAATCATTTTCACATCATGAACAGTTAATAATAATAATAATAATAATAATAATAATAATAATAATAATAATAATAATAATAATAATAATAATAATGAATTCAATTTATAACGCACTTTTCATTAATGAAAATCTCAAAGTGCTACAAGGTGCAACAGAATTAAATGTCAATAAAACATTTAATAAACAATTAAAATCAACAACAGTATCAGCTATGATCAAAAGTAGAATCATGAGGAGTAGAGTATGCTCGGTTGAAAAGAAAGGTCTTCAAGCCGCTCTTAAAGTCAACCACAGACTGTGGGGCTTCAGTTTCTCTGAATCACCTGTAAGTGTCGCCAAAGGAACAAGAACCACAGAAACGTGCGTACGCGTGCTCTGGAGCTGGCGTGGAAATGT
>JBBPBX010025115.1:11715-25477 GCA_038048925.1 Garcialebias charrua | reverse complement strand
GGGTGTAATGGTACGCTAAAATCACATTTCGGTTCGGTTCAACTACAAGGAGAGCTCAGTTCGGTTTATTTTCGGTACAGACTTACAAAATGTTTATTTTGAAAATATGCCAAAAATATGTTTGTATTGTATTGTAGTAATAAATAAAAGTGACCCATTTGGATGATATTTTAAATAAACAGCACTCTACAATAAATAAACTATATGAACAATAATAAAAATCTTAATAAATGCAATAACAGTCAGAACCAGAACAATAAGCAGCAACAGACTGTTTACAATCTAACTAATCAAGTTTTTGTTCAGTAGCAGCAGTGTGGCTGTATTTGTCCTCATTACTGTACTCACAACTTCTTCTTGGTGCAGGTGTTGGAACAGTTCAGAGTTCAGTTCAGTCATCACACACTTCTTAGCTGCAGGTGGATTTACCTCTGTCACAGACTGGAAATAAAAAACAAAAGAGGTAAAAAAAACAAGTTAATAAGATTATGATTAAAAAAAGATTATTTAGATAATAATAATAAAAGAACAATACCTCTTGAACGGTTGAATCGCTCACTCTTCTGGTCCAGGGCTTGTTGACAACATCAGTTAGTTTTTTCATAAAGAGCTGAACTTTTTGAAGTGTTGACGTGATGAATGTCTCATAGCGACGCTCAGTAACTTTAAAGCCTGCGCATATAACAACGTTCAGAGATTCAGAGATTTAAAAACTCATACAGCTTGTGTTATTGCTCTGGACCGCTCTGATTACCTGATGAAGTAGTTTTAATACAGCTCTTCGTTCACGTTCGGATGACATAGTTTCCAGCGCGTTCACGTTAGACGTGTTGCTGCTGCAGAGTCTTCATGAAACAAAGTCCACACAGCTTTGAATGTGCGCTCGTCTTTTAACAAGAAAGCTATAACGTTCACAAACAGGAGACCGCACGAGATGCTAACGGCTAAATGTTGCGCGTGCCACGCGATAATAGCTCCGTGCTGAAACGCGCCCAGGAAATTTTGTTCCGCGGTGCATATATTCCCCTGTTAAGAACGTTTAATGAGTGAAAAAATAACCGAAACGGTACGCAGGTGGACCGAACCGAACGTGGTGTACCGAAACGGTTCGGTACACCCATTACAACCGTTACATGCCTAATATATATATATATATATATATATATATATATATATATATATATATATATATATATATATATATATATATATATATATATATATATATATATATAGGGATGTGCCGATCGATCGGAAACCGATCAATCGTCACCGATAATCATTAAAGCGGATGTGATCGGCTTTTGCCTTCAATTACCGATCACAGAGCCTGTGATACGAAGTTTGCTAACTGCAAAACGTGCGACGAAAAAGTACCTCGTGGAAGAATTTCAACGAAGTCCTTCAACACAACAAACCTAATTCGTCATTAAAATGTTTTAATACGTTTTAATAACTTACCAAAAGCCGTCTGCCAGCGCCGCCATAAGCAACACCTGTTAGCATGTAGCTCCACCGAGTACAGCCCCACCGAGTCCGCTGCGCAGTTACGGGCAGTCCAGTTTAGCTGCGGCTTCAAAAAGGCTGTCGGCTTTGTTATTCCAAGTTAGCTGGGTGTCCCCCGATATCTTCTGCTTCCAGTCCGACATCGAGGCGAGCTCCAGGAACCTCTGATCGCACAAAGCCGGCTGTCTGCTGCAGGTCCGGTTTAGCATGTTAGCCTTAGCTCATACCATGAGCTGCTGGTCTCGCGCGGCGCTGTAGGAACGCTCGGCGGTGTGATCGCAGCTGCTGCTCCAGTCCTGAGACATTCACAGAGTTCAGAGGAGTGTTTCCAGTTAATTTATCCGTATGAGGCATCCTCTTATGGGAGAAACAGTCCTCCAAAAGCCGACTGCCGAGTGTGGAACTGAATGTAAAATGGCGGAGGCGGTATTTCCTGGTTCTTCTTCTTCTTCTATAGAGTTGAATGGCGGTTGGCGAACTCATATTAAGCGCATTACCGCCACCTGGTTCCCGCAGGAAGTTGTTCAAAAAAGCACGAAATTATTTAAAAATAATAATAATGATACTTTACGTATTTATAAAGCCATTTGTAAAAACAGCCAACAGTGCAGCTTTAAGTAGCAAATGGGGTATTTTAGTTTTTTATATGAAGTAATAGATGTTTTTTTTTTAAACAATAAAAAACCTTTTTTTTATTGAAAGTTAGTAAGGTAAACATTTTTCTTTGATAATGCAGTTGATAATTACTTTTATTTACTTTGTTCTCTGAAATAAATTAGTAAAAATATGTTTTTGTCTGAATTATGGTGATTTTATGGTTCTGAAAATAACATGAGTGCTGCTTCTGGCTACAAGATCTGAAAAGTTTTCAGATCTTGTAGCCAGAAGCAGCACTCATAAATTACAGGTAAGCCATTTGATCGGTGATCGGTGATCGGTTTATGTGATCGGCTCACATATAGGCAATCGGTAATTGTGATCGGTATCGGTGATCGTCACACATAGGTGATCGGTATCGGTATCGGTTTTAAAAAACCTGATCGGCACATCCCTAATATATATATATATAAAATATGAATATATATATATATATATATATATTTTTTTGTTTTTAAATGAAATCCCTTGTGGAGATTGTGTGAGGTCTGTAAAGCATTTTAAATTATCATGTTACCAAACATTTTAGAGGTATTCATGTTTAATACAATGCAGCATTTTTCTTTGGAGAACATTCCAGAAAGAGATTTCTTGTAGGACAAGTGATAACTTGATTTCTAGGGGCAAGATTAAAATGATCACATGCAAACACGTCTCCACAAGAGAAAACAAAAAGTGATTATTTTGCATTCCCACAAGAACCTCTGTATATGTCATGTCCGCCTCCTGACTAATTTATCCAGCGCGTCTTTGCAGAGCGCTCACACTCCACCATGTCTGGGTGTTCAGACGAAGAGCGAGGCTGCAGATGACAGTGGTGAGCTATGTGCTGCTCGGCCTCACGGGAGGTAATGAATCTGTGTGGCTGCCGAGGCTCAAGTGTAGACAGCAGGAGGAGGAAAAGTGATCCGTCTTTCACAGTGAGGTACTACTTGTCTAGCATGTGGGTCACTGATAGCCGGAGAGAGACGGAGCATGAATAAAACCAACAAAAGGGCAAGGAAGGGATCGAAGTTCTGGAAAAAGAGAAGGTGAAGAAAGGAAGAGGACAAAATAAGTGTGAAGGAAGTATCATTGAGGAGCAAAAGAAGAGTGAGCAGTGACTCAGATGGAAAAAAGAAACAAAGAGAATGTGCGGTTGGTGAAGAGGATGACGTGCCGTTCAGTCAGTGTTAACATTCCTGCAAAAATTTGCTCCCTGTCCCCCCACAACACTCCAAACCACCGCAGAGGGGGTTCATTATTCTCCCTTTACTCCCCCACTAATTATCGTTATCATTATGGGGGATAATTACCATTTCACTGCCTAACACCCATGTAGACTGCTCGACTCGGAGTCACACAGAAGCTTATCAATAGCTGTTCAATTGCAGTCTCATCTGTCTAATTATAAGATTTGGGCTTTGTCATAACTGAATAGGATGTGAAATCTAGTATTATGTCTTTTGAGTTGTGGTGAAATTCTGAAAGTCAGCAAAAAAGGCTCTGAAATACACCAATGCATGTGAAGCCTGTTAATTAAAGAAGAGTCTTTCTTCAGATTCTAAATCAGAGGACATTCAAGGTTATTGAACAAGTGGAAATCTTGCAACATAACTGAACACATGAAGGGCAAACAGAAACCAGTTAGTCATGTAAGCTCTCATTGCCTGCTTAAATAACTTTTACATTTGATGAGATTTGATTAAATTAGATTTATTTTGTTTAATTTATTTTTGCAAAGTTCTGTTTTCACCCAACTCATAGTATTACCGTAAATTCTGCCGTACACGTCGCTCCTCCCTATAAGTCACATCAGTCCATACTTGTCTAATAAAGTGGAAAAATCCATAAATATATTGCTTCACCGTATAAGTCACATCTATTATGCGTCACCGCTGACGCGTCACGTTTGTTACGCGTCACCTCAGACAACCCGGAAATGTGGGCCAGTGTTGTGCCAAAACAACAAGAGCCGCAATGTAATGTGCAAATGGCGGCCACGGGAGTGTGCATGTGAGGACTTTAACAAGAATTGAACAAGATTAACACTTAAAAACAATTATTTGTTTGCTCGAACTTATAGTAAATATGTGTCTCAGTCTATCCATCCATCCATTTTCTTCTGCTTATCTGGGGTCGGGTCGGGGGGTTAGCAGGTTAAGTAGGGAGGCCCAGACTTCCCTCTCCCCAGCCACTTGGGCCAGCTCCTTTGGGGGAATCCCCAGGCCAGCTGAGAACTGACAACCGAGAGTCTCAGGCCCTGTTTACACGGACACTGTGTGGGGGAAATGGATGTTTTGGGTATGTTAATAAGGTGAAAAGTTTTGCGTTGACACGGATCTGCTCAAATTTCCCTCCTCCCTCATGCCCCCCCCCTTTCACCCACTGCGCATGCGTGCTGCTGAACCTTCACCCACTGCGCATGCGTGCTGCCTCACTGCTGGCTGTCTGCTGTGTTCTTCTGGGCTAAACGTTCAGCTAACAACAAGTTAACAACAAGTTAAAGCTGGATTTTGGATAAGAGTCGACAGATTTGACACCAAGTGGGTCCCGCTTCATCTAACAAGCTGCACACCAGACGCTGAGTGGACTGTGGATCAGAACCCGAGTGACGATGAGGATGATGTCGGACTTTACTCCGTGATAAACAGCTGACTTACAGCAGGTAATAATAATAATAATAATGTCTATTCCTGTCATCTGCGTATGTTTCCCATACACAGATGAAATTCGTCTCTGCATTTAACCCAACCAGGTGGTGCAGTGAGCAGCCCGAAAGCGCCCGGGGAGCTGGAGAAATAGGTGTGCACTCATAGACACCCCAAGCTGGGTAGTGGCCGGGGCGCGAACCCGCGTAAATCAACGTTCTTAATATAATGTTTGCTTGTGTTTACTTTGATCACACAACAACGGAGTTTTTATTTATTTATTTATTTATTTCTGCCAGGTGGAGAAGCTGTCGTTCCAACAAACAGGCAGACCGGTTCTGATGGGTCCAGATGAACACACAGCAAGAGTCCAGTTCATTAACGTAGTTACAGTTCGGTTCACGTGTTTTAATAGTGTTCAGTTTAATTCTCAGTGTTTGTGTTACGTAAAGTTTGTGGTGCTGAATAAATAAATAAATAAAAAATAAACCTGGTGTCTTCATTTTCACAGCATGTTACGCACTGTTTAAAAAACGTAACGAGTCCAGATAGATACTGTAGTTCAGATAAATTTAAACATCTCCCACGCCAACATAAATACTGTTTATTATTGTTAAACTGTTATATTTTGCAGCGTGACACGTGAAATGTCCGCATGCCCACTGTCCGCGCGTGCGAGCTGCGCGCATGTGGTTGACACAAAAGATCAGCAGGAGATGTTTACATTATCAACGGGGGGTCAGCGAAAAAGTTCCACCTTGAGAGGTAGATCAGAAAAGTATCGGATGCAAAGAGGGGGGCCAGTGAACTCGTGTCAACGATAAGCAAAGACGCAAAGAGAAAGTAGCGGTTCCACTCAAAATACGCGCCGTGTAAACAGGGCCTCAGTCTAATGTTTGCTTAATAAATGCAATTTGACTATCAAATCAGCTGTATTTCAAAAATTGATACGCAGAAGTAAACGCCAGCATGCGACGAGTTGCTGTGCAAATTTAACAAGATAAACACCTAAAAACAATTATTTGTTTGCTCGAAATTATGGTAAAGGTGTGTCTCATTCTAACGTTTGCTTAATACATTAACTTTAAATGTCGAATCAGCTGAATTTCAACAATAGTTTTGCTGCCTCGGTGCTCCGGGAGGAAAAAAGGAGGAGGAACGCAGCTCGTTTCTGAGAAATTTAACAAGAAAAGCACTTATACAATTATTTGTTTGCTCGAAATTAAAGCAAAGGTGTGTCTCAGTCTAACGTTTGCTTTATAAATGCACTTTAATGGTCAAATTAACTGCATTTTGCCGGGGTGGTGCAGCTGGTTTGATGGTTCCAAGCATCGAGCAGAACAAGGTGGAGAGACTGTGGCAAGCCGATTGTATCATTAATAGCTGGTGAAGATTCTCAGTCATCCAGGATATGGTAAATTCAAAAAAAAGTTGAAGGAAAAAAAAACTAAGTATAAAGTTGTTTTTGTCTTGAACTTTTTAAAATTTATTATATACTCACATTTACCTATTACATGATACAACAGCATGCCATACTGCTACTACTACTCTACTGTCATCAAGTGGCTGAAAGTCAAAGTCAAAGTCAACTTTATTGTCAGAACTGTAATATGTACAGGACATACACAGGATTGAAATTGCGTTTCTCTCAGTCCCTCGGTGCAACAGTAACCATCTAAACACTAAACACTAAAACATTTAATAAACATAAGCATAAAATAGTAAAAGTGTAACACTGTCCTGAGTTTTTTCATAGTAGTATAAAAGTATGAAAATTTACACCAACACTGAAACACCAAACACCCCTAAAACACCAAACACCCAATGAACATAAGCATAAAATGAAATAATAAAAGTGTAATACTGTCCTGAGTTTTTGCATAGTAGTATAAAAAGTATAAAAAGTATATCTATAAAATAAACTGAAGGTTCTAGCATTGACATTTGCAAAGAGTGGCACAGCAGCATATGAGTTAATGTACACAGTATATGTATGAGGTAGTTGATGTTGGTATAGAGGCAAAGTGGCATATGCAGTAAGGCACATAAGGCACATTTGGCATCCTTAGATAAGGCTAGTCAGAGAATACTGTATATGTATCAGCAGTAGTGTAGATATAAAAGTAGTGTAAATGTAAACAGTAGTAATAAATGTAAACCGTATTAATAAATGTAAACAGTGAATGTAAACAGTAGTATGACTATAGGCAGTAATGTAATACAAACAAGTGGTACACAAAGTGGTACTGCTCAATTTTTTTTCTTCTTCCAGTCAGAATTAATGGAAACGGTCATATCTCAGCCAAAAATCGGTTTATAAATATGGGAAAAATTCCATAAATATGTCGCTTCGGCCTATCCACAATATTCCTACGCCCCATGATGCCTTGCGCGAATTATGGGAACGACTTCCGCCTGAAGTGAGAGCAGCAGTTAAAGCCCAGTCTACTGGCTGTATTTTTCACTTTTGTTTTTTTGTTTTGTTTATTTCTAATTAATTGCAACGGTTACTTCGTGTTGGGTCAGCTGTTGCTGTCGGGTAGACGTTTGTTCAAAGTGCAGTTTTCACTTCATCCCAAAAATAAGTAAACGTGAAGGATTTATCTCCATCGGAGGAGCTGACAGCTGCACCTCCTCTGCTCGGATCTGCTCTCGAAGACGTCGTGTTCAGATCACGTTTTCTCCGGTAAACAAAATATTCTACATAAATCATTTTGTGAAACAATTTCAGAACAATGTGAGAGTATAATTTTCTCTGTGTTGGAGCTGTTGTTGTTTTTTTCTTCATGATTTAGCACCGTCTACTAGCTGTGGTTAGCTTAGCATGTAGCGTTAGCATCTGTTAAAGTATTTACTAAACAAATCTGTGGATAAATAATATAACTACATGTGTGTGTAATACATTTGCAGTACATACATATGCTGTGTGTATGTGTATACTGTATGCACACTATATATACAGTATATACATACATACTGCACATACATACTGTACTGTAGTACTGTTTTGATTGTAGGTCCCTGTTACTCTCATGTGAATAAAGCAGTGGGATGCTGTTTGTACAGAAAATATTCCATAACACAAGTTCATCTTTTGGTTATTACTACATTTGTTCTATTGAAATATTTATATTTTCAGGAAGGCCTGCACACAAGTCACAGACTGGTCTCCCACGCTGAAGTTGACAGACACACTTACTCTGAGACGCAGGAGCAGAAGAACAAGTAATGACACAAGCACCTGGCACAATAATTCAAAAATATTAAAGTAAATCTAAGATAAAATTACTGAAATCAATATAAAATTGAACATTACAGTATATCTTTGTGAATGAGTAAAAAATGTAGGAGCAACTGTATTTATTCTTTCTACTTTGAGTAGCAAACTTGGTCTTATTTTAGACTTTGTGATGCAAACATGACAGTTTTATTCTTTTTTTTTTTAAGGTACAGACGAGTGAAGGGCCGAGTTCCATCGTCTTGGATTCCGGAGGGGTTTGCTGCTTGCTCCAGTCGTCCAGTGGTCGTCCAGTGGTCGTCCAGTGGTCGTGTCCAGTGGTCCCACATGATGAGGAATCTGTTCCAGTTTGTTTAAAATCAGAAACTGCCCATCATTTCTTGTTGAGTGTATTTGACCTGGTATTTATTCTGGTATTTATTCTGCAGCCAATCATTTTCATTAAAAGACATCAAATCACCCACAGTTCTCATATTGTATTCAGTTTCAAATGTTTTTAGTTTATTCATTCATTCATTCAACCTTTATTTATACAGGCTTGCCTCGTTGAGCCACGGGGACTCATTTACAAGAGGGACCTGTCTCACTCACACCCAGAGTCAATTTAGAGTTAACAATCAGCCTAAAATTTATAATTATAGCTTTTATTCTTATCAATCTCCTCCTGGAGGAGGAACCACAGCAACATGCATGTTTTTAAGTTTTGTACTTGTCAATAAAAAACTAAACTGGTAAGTTGCCAAAAAAACAATCACATCTAGTGTTTTTATTTGCAGTAGAACTTCTCATTAGACATTAAACAACGTATCTTATTGAAATAAAGAAGGTGAAACACAGCAACACCAAATGCACTTCAAACGCAGATTTATTTATAGAAATTATATTTTCACTCATTTGTTGCTGTGGTACATAACTGCACACAAACTTCTGGACCAACTGGAGCGTCATCCATCCCTGGACCAACTGGAGCGTCATCCATCTCCTGGACCAACTGGAGCGTCATCCATCTCCTGGACCAACTGGAGCGTCATCCATCCCTGGACCAACTGGAGTGTCATCCATCCCTGGACCAACTGGAGTGTCATCCATCCCTGGACCAACTGGAGCTTCATCCATCCCTGGACCAACTGGAGCGTTCATCCATCCCTGGACCAACTGGAGCGTCATCCATCCCTGGACCAACTGGAGTGTCATCCATCCCTGGACCAACTGGAGTGTCATCCATCCCTGGACCAACTGGAGCTTCATCCATCCATCCCTGGACCAACTGGAGCATCATCCACCATCCCTGGAACTCACCTTATGCAGAAATATAACAGAAAGGAGGAAAAGAAAAGTACAGTATACAAACATTAGGGTTCATTTATGAACACACACAAACACACCTAGATTATATATAAAAGAAACCCACGCACACACACACACACACACCTATATTATATATATATATAAATAAACACAACAGACACCTATATTATATATACAGTATAAATAAATATACACAGACAGCATACATACAGTATATAGGTGCGTGTGTTTATTTGCCAGTTATGCACGAAAATATTAGTATCATTTAATCACTGACTACATAAAATCATTACACTAAAAGCTGTCTCTTAAATCATACCTGGTGTTCTCGTTCCTCTGGAGGATACAGAGTCTTTTTTCAGGTGGTTTCTCGTAGCCCAGCCACAAAGAAGGATGCAGGTTTTTGTTTTCGGAGCATGTTCAACACACACTAGTTGCAGCCACTAATTCAGCTTCGTCTGATTATTCATACAGCCACGAACAGCGCAACAGGTACCAGAGCTCCACAAGACATCTTCGTGACAATTTTAGCTCAAAATAACAGAAAACAGAACTTTAACAGAACTTCTACGATGCGCACAGATAAACAAGTAAACAACGAGGAGCCAATGCAGAAATTCTACTTCCGGGGTCAAAACGGAAGTAAGTCCCATAATCGCAAATACAGTGCCACCTTCAGGAATATTGTGAATAAGTCGCAGGGCATGTAAATTATGTAAAATACTGTGACTTTTAGGCCAAACAATACGGTAGCTCCTGTTCAGTCAATCAGTCCATCAAGCGTGCAGTTGTCTAGCCAGCAGATCAGCATCACAGTCACTGATGGTGACTTATGTTAAGATTAGTAGCTGTGTTTGTCAGGGTGTGTGTGTGTGGGGGGGTTTCTAAAGCCCTCTGTCACATTTTGGAGTTGCAGCTGACGCCTTGAAGCTGATGAATGGTCTCTCCATCTGCGGCAGTTCAACCCTGGAGTGCGACTGACACAGACCGAATCAGTTAGAGAAATTCATTAGACCTTCTCTGTGTTGCACACAGAAAACAGCAGAGCTGAGAGGATGTTTTGGCTGGGAAAGCAGACATGAGGGCATGTTTACAGAGATTTAAAAAAATAAGCATCAAAGAACAAGAACCTAAGAATGTAAAAGAAGGACTACGATAGACAGAAAAGCCAGACTGGGGGAGTTTGTGCCACCGAGATCCTCATAACTGATGAGGAACATTTATTTTTTATCTAAATTACAGGAAATATGTCTTTCCACCAACTAATCCATGGCATTCACGGTGTTCCATTCACCATAGAGGCTTACTTTGCCATAATTTTGTTTTCCTCAAAGAAATACGCATGATTCACTTGTTCTCCCAACCTCACCAGAATGTACCGGAGCTTTTGTGAAACCACACACGAAAATGTCAAGCAAATACCGAACCAAAAGCAACATCGTAACTATTAATTTTGTTAAACCAGTGGTGCAAAACTCCACCATGCAAATCTTTAAATGTGATAAAACAATGTTGGTAACATTTTTGACTCTTTAAACATTTTCTGTTTTTCTGAAAGATTGTGTTTCACGAACGGTTTTTCCTCAAGAACAGCATCGCTTACACAGCAGCAGATTGTCTGACCCCATGTCTTGTTTTGTGTTTTCACAGAGACGCTCATGGACTCCACCACAGCTACGGCAGAGCTCGGCTGGACGGTCTACCCGGTGTCTGGCTCGAGTGAAAACAGCGTATGTGATGTGGTCTATTTACTTACGATTGTTTCAGTGCTATTTGAACTGCTTTATAAGAAATAAGCGCAAAATATTTTCATACTTTTGGTCCTTTTCATAAATAAGGGGCAGAGTGCACGCCACTGTTAATTGCACAAGTGCAGTTAATGTGTAAATGTGCCCAGACCCCCATGGAAATGTCATTTCTCCTGTTAGTCAGTGTTTTGCTTTCTCGCTTTAAGGTCAAAAGATCAATCAGTGAGCCAGCATGCCTCCCACAATGAGCTTCAGCGTTTCTGCCTAAAACAAAAAAGAGGAGGATATAAATAAATAAAAAACACAACATACTGTAGATGCTGTGATAATTTGAATATCCTGCACAATTAATTAAAAAACATTTGTATTATTTAAATTAATGTATTTAAAATCCTCAACTTTTAAGCAACTATTTATGTGTTTTTTTATGTGTTTTGTGGTTTGAATTCAAGGCCAACACTTTGAGTTAAGCATAATGAGCTCAGTATGTTTGTTCATGTGCCACACTGGAAGTGATGTGTTACACGGGCCTGTTAGTGTTTGATACACAGTATTTCCATGTGGTTTGCCAGGAAGCGGTTCCTCCCAGTCACATGCCAGCCAGGCTCACTCGAAGCAGCCAAAACCAGCGTCTCGGTCTCCTTTACTTTTCACTCCACCGCAGGACTTGGGCTTCTTAGAATCAGTTCAACACGGAGAAAAATATGTTGTGGATTTATTTGCCGGTGTATTTTTAAAAACCACTGCGAGTTTTATTCAATTATTTATTCTCCTGCGGTTTGCGCTAATGATGGCTTGAATTGCGTTATTTTATGCCACGTCTGGATGAAGCAACAAAAAGCAACAAAACAAAATATAATAAGCTGGTTTCATCTAATAACTTCAAAATCTTTTCTAGAATTTATTTCTAAATACAAGAATGCACTTTTTGCTCCTTTCTACAATCCGAACAGAAGCACAAACATTTCATTAAATTGATTCAAATCTGCTGAGGTGCAGCTTATTGATCGTTGACATAACTTCATCAGTCACATTTAACGAAACTTTAGTTCTACAACTTACACAAACAGATGTAATATGAAGTAAAAAACGTTACTTAAAAACTTGAGCAGATAAAGAGATTAAAAAAAAAAAGCACTATTTTTCTTGTACTTCAGATTTTCCACTCTGGTTAAATTTTCTGTGAATTTAGAAGCTGAATCTTTAAAGCCCGAGTGTGATGATATTTTTCTTATTCCTCCTTCTTTTGCCTTTGACTCCAGATACATTTAATAATCTTCTGAAAGCCTCCACATGCTGCTATGATAAATTTATACCATTCCTTGAACACAATGAAAAGTCCCTAAGCTCCTGGATTTAGTCACGTATAAGTTGGCCTTATCAGCGTGGGCACTAAAGTTTTATAATCATATGGTCATGCTTGTCAAAAGCCCGGTCCACTGGTGAGTGAAAAATGAGAGTGATGGAGATAGCTTGTCCCTTATGGCCCACAGCAACAGGTGTAGAACCAGGGCTTGCTCTCCCTCTCAATATAACAGCAAGAGATGCTTTACAGAAGCTATTGTCTTACACTCATATGGCAACGCATGGCTTCATGAGCTTAGCTGGTGGATCAGTAACTTCCAGCTGAGCGCGAAACCAGCATGTGGCGTTCACTGTATATCCTAACATGGCGTGCAATACAGCACAACACAAATGAAATGTGAGCTAGAAATGGCAAAGTATAAAATCTGAGTTTTTATTACCAGTTTTTTTGTACTTTACCTTTTATCCTCAGATACACATAGAATGTTTAGCCAAGATAATGTTACAAAAAATATAGTGTTATTTTAAGTTTTTTTTTGTAAATACCAGTTTCATACTTAAGCATGTGCAAATCACGTTTTAAAACCCTCTTTATTTATTTAAAATGGGCTTCCTTTTAAGCATTTAAAATGTGACAAAAAAAAAAGGTTAAATCATGTCTGCTACTAACCCAGATGTCAACAACTGCAGTTCCTTGGTTGGCCACTCGAGGCAGACAAAAAAGTGAGCTTCTTTAGCACTTCAGCGTTAAACTATCCAATTTTATTTTTTCGAAAAAGCCAACTTTTTGGTACAAAAACATGCCTTTTTTTTCTTTCCAAGTAAACTGAGCATTTGACGAATTACTTTAATCTCATCTATCTAAATTGCACTGTCTTAAATAGACTGTTTGACAATAGATCAAAGTTCATGCTCAATAATCCAGGTAGAAAAATCCAACAAATTTAAGTCCGGTCCTGTGGACAGTTTCTTTTTGTTGAAAGATTTCGTCTTTGACCCAAAAGCTTTCATCAATCCGAGGAGTCACAAGAAACTCCGTCTTATAAATAGCACCTTCAAATAATGGTTCAACCAGTTTGATGAGATAAGATGGTTTCTGGAGTCCACTTTCTCCACCGCTAACTCATTTGAAGAAGTCATGGTCATAGTGGTTCAAAACATCAATAATCCAGGTAAAAATCCAACAAAGTTAAGTCAGGCCCTCTGGACAGTTTATTTTTGTTCAACAAAAAGAAACCATCCAGAGAACCTGACTTAACTTTATTGGGGTTCACAATAGAGTTTTCCAATTATTATGAATATTGAGTCCTTTTTATTTCACAAACTGGGGTTTTCTATTTACTACTACACCAAATCTGATCAGGTAATAA
>JBBPBX010025115.1:0-11284 GCA_038048925.1 Garcialebias charrua | reverse complement strand
TAATTTGATTTAATCAGACTGTATATGATTGATTTTTAACTAGACTTGTTTACTTTTTTTCATGTAGCGCCTTGTTGTCCGTAGGAGCCATATAAATGAAGTGAACTCAAACTGAATTGACAGAAGTAATCTGTAGGAAATCCACCGAGTATGAACTTACCTCACTGAATATCTACTATATGACCATGTGAACTGATATATATCTGACTTCTAGTGCAGGGTTAAGTGGTTAATGTTTTTCTTTCAGCTGACAACTGTATCCATTTAGAAACAGACGTATAGCCCGAGGGATCACACGCAACTACTGTGGAATAAAAACCAACGCCTCCTTCACAGACGGAGAACATAATTAGGTGGTGTGTGTGGGTTAGGTTATCATCACCGATGTGTTATAATGTGGTACCATGATGCAGTATATCTAGTGTAATTTAGGGACACACCGCACAACAAGAAAGCAGTGTTCATTGCATGCTGCCAAAGGTTGGTTAAATAAATCTGCTTTGTTTTACCTAAACAACTGCATATTGTATTAGAATTCCTTTGGAATATGCTTGTGGTTGTTTTCCCCCAAAAATGTGGATAATCAAAGCAAGCCAACAAAACATACTTTTTAAACATAACCTCTTTTTTTCCTTTACAAATTCGTTGAATTCTCGATCACTCGAGTCTAAAAAGACCCCTTATTTGCTGTGATGCACAATTAAAGTCTGTGAAATTAGAATTTTAGAATGAGTCAGAAGCGTAATCCTCATGTAATTTGGTGGATGAGAGTAAAAGATTGAATTGTTCGTCATGTTCCACATGTTGTACATTAGTAGTGGACGGTTGAGGCTGACTACAGCAGACAGTTCTACTTAAGGCTTGGAGTGGATGAGTCTCTTCTCTGTGAGGCCCAGTCTCCTTTAGGATTTAGCTCCCATGGCCTCTCTCGTAGTACTGGTAATTGAATGCAGACAGTGGGTGTCATTTGTACGCTGTCCCTCTAGGAAAGGCACTCTTTCTTTGACAGATTTCCCACAACTGCAAATAAGGGTGACTGTGCCCCAGGAGTTTTCCGTTGGGTTTCTCTCTCTGCTTTTGCGTGAATTATTTATTTACACGTGTCAGTGATAGAGTGGTGATGTGTAATGTGGCTCAGTATCGTGAGAGTATGGTATTTCAGGTTTGTTCAAACATTGTAATGACAGGATGTGATAAATACAAGGTTGGTGTTGTGTGGAAAAAAAAAAGAAATCCTAAATGTTTGATTGTTCTGACAGTGTGTGCATTCCACTGCTTGACTAATGAAACTATTTTCCTAAGAAAGTTGAATGAACTGTTTGCTGGTGGTGTTTAAATGTTGAAACAGCTGTCTGTCATAAAGTGATGGAGGCAGTATCACCTCAGTTCACCTTCATCACAGTCAAGACTTGTACAGATTCAGGATCAGTAGACACATGGAGGGTACTGATTGCAGCTCATTGTTTTTAGTGTTGATTCATCATCCAACAAGTTATTTACATTGAAATGAAGGTCTGACTAAAACTTAAACACACAGTGCCGGTTGGGTAAAAAAAGAAAAATAAACATGTCTTATTCTTACCAGGTCATGCCTTGACAAAGCTTGCTTCGGTTTTGCTATTTGTCTTGACAGGGTGAAAAAATAAATATAAATAATAGTTTTCTCTAGAATGGAGAGGATCTGTTTATTTAAAATGTAATCTGAATGCAAAATTACTCCTGGAACCATAGGCGTAATTTACAGGGGGGGATGTTTTTTTTTACCCCCTCAATAATTGGATCCAGTCAATATAACCCCCCAATAAAATGGCATCATTTATTTCAAGCTCCCGGATTAACTGGAGGTGCGTGCGGAGGAGCGCGTTTCAGCAGGAGACTGCTCTCTGCGTAAAAGCTGCCGTTCGGTTCTCAGCCTCCCCCTCCTCATCCCCCCTCCAGCAGTAGCCGGGGACATGTTTTCCACACGCTACCTTTGCATTACCGTAACTCTGCAACGGTTTGGGCTATCAGAAAAATTCAAACGGTGTTTGAAAGAAAACAAAGTGCGCCTTTTGGCTGTTTTGGGGGTATTACGGTAATCACCTTGAAACTGCCTGCAAGTGAACATTTAAGCATAATTGCTGAAGATGACATGCAGGGCATATCTGTCAAGTCTCCCATTTTGGCCGAGAAACTACCGTATTTTACCCCTCTTTCCCGTCGTCATCCCGAATTATTATTTTCCCGGAAATCTCCTGTATTATAATATTGTAAAAAATAAAAAAAACTTTCCAGTGCCTCTGTCACTAGCCTCGCGAGAACTGCCACCTGCAGTAGCCTCGGTAGCAGTTCTCGCGATGTTAGTGTTGGCAGCGGGAATCAACAAACCTAACCCGGAAAAACACAGAGATGGATGAATGTAACGAGAGAGAAGGCGTCCCTGCCAAAAAAGTTAAGACTTTGTGTAAATATCTTGAAAAATGGGACAGCGAATTTACTTTCCTAAAGAAGAGTAGGGTGGGGCACAATTACGCGTTTTTTAAGATTTGTAACTGCGACTTTAGTGTCTCTCATGGGGGAAGGAACGATGTCCGTCAGCATGAAAAATCCGTCAAGCACAAAGGTAGGCCTATCAGATTGTGATCACATAACTGGTTTGAAAGAGGCTGATAGGTAGTTATTTTAGATTTCTTGTAAACCTGTCTTAAAATGTAAGGGGTCCTGGACTTTGGTTGGGCTAGTGCAGGGGTCTGCAACCTGCGGCTCTGGAGCCACATGCGGCTCTTTGGTCCCTCAGCAGTGGCTCTTCCAAGCTTTGATCAAAACTAACTTTAAACTGAATTTTATTTGTTCTTATAACAACAAAAAGGGCTAGTTTTAGCAGTTTTTCCTGTCATTTCCTTTGCAAATGTGTGAATACTAGAACTAATAGAAGGAGTAAAACACAAGTTAACTTTATTTATTCGAAGTAGGATATTTAATTTTTCCACAATTAAAATAATTTACCTAGACCTGCATAGTTCATTATTTTATTTTTTAATTGGGAAAGATCACATTATTTTTCCTTCTTTATGATAATCTGGTCTTTTTTAGTCTTAAAATGTAAAAATATCAACAAATCGTTAGATATTTTCAGCTTTACAATGGCCAGAAAACTACAGGTCAGAAAATTGTCCTCTAACAAACTTAAAGTGGTCTGTGGGCCACCAGTTGAGAATCCCAGTTGTAGCAGGTATTGTGGCTCCGGAAACGTTTAATTTAGTGAACAAAGGGGCAGAAATGGCTCTTTTGATCATAAAGGTTGCAGATCCCTGGGCTAGTGGGATGGCTCGGCGTACCCGTGCTCTTTTGATCATAAAGGTTGCAGATCCCTGGGCTAGTGGGATGGCTCGTACCCGGCAGAAAATTTCCCTTATTTTTAAATCCAAAACTTGACAGGTATGATGCAGGGTTTTACTCTGCTCTTGTCATATTATGGCTGTATTTGAATCATTTGTTGTAATTTTTCCTAGTTAAACTGTAGTGAACCAGGTAAATACACACTCTTTGAAAATTGTGAAATTGAGGTATGTTATATAATAAATCTTAAAAATGTAAAATATGTGTTATGGCTGAAAAAAATGCAGAAAAATAGTGAGTTTTTTTCTTACTTGTTGAACCTATGTGGAACAAAAAAGGAGCAGAATAAATACAGAGAAAACAGTAAAGTTAAGTAAATCACAGTAAATCACAGTAAAAGCATTACAATATATTTTAACCTTAAAATATCCTGAATCATTAAAATAAAGTTATTTATTCGATAAATAAATAGGTAGAGAGCATAACCCCCCCAATGCTAGACCTAAAGTTACGCCCTTGCCTGGAACAGTGATGGATTGTGTAAAATACAGCTCCAGTGAGCCAAGGTTGGCAAGAGGGGTGTCTGAGGAACGGCTAGTGCTGAACAAAATTGGCTTTTTTTTTCTTTCATTAAAGTTTCAATTTTCATAGCCAATTAATGCATTGATAACATTTCAGTAAAAGCTGGATGTAACAAAATGATTTGACAATCGGGGAAGGTAAATCGGGCAATCATCAGCATAGCAATGGACCGAGATGCCTTGTTTTATCATAGACTCCAAGCAAGTAGGGGAAATTGGGAGAGGACAGAACTTTATTGATCCCGCAGGAAATTGTTGTGCCAGAGTTTCAATACAAAGGAACATACACAAGGAATCACACAAGATAAAAATAAATAAATAAATAAAAACAGAGAATATAAAAATAAAAGAGGTATAAAAAAATACCAACGATTAAGGTCCAAAACAGGTCCAGGTGCAGACAGAAACCTGAACGTGTTTATTTTACTGCAGGATTAATTTTATTGTCCTAGAAAAGGGGATGAGTTGAAAAGTTTGATAGTCACAAGGAGGAAGGACTTCCTGTGGTGTCTCAGTCTAACGCCAAAAATACACCACACGCGTTGCAGCCCCGCTCCGGTCCGACCTCCGCAGCAAATACGCACCCATTATAATCAATGAGATAAAGTACACTGGCTCCGCACGGCGGCGGTGAGCTGCGGAGAGCGGACGGCAGTCCGTCAAAATTAGAAATTTTTCTATTTCTGCCGGATGACGGAGCTGTGCCGGAGTCAACTTTTGAAGATTACGTCGCACCAACAGGAAAAGGAACGAGCACAACTTCCGTATTTACAAAATAAAATCACCACAGGCGGACTAATCCTAGCTCTATACGGATTTATTTGTACAAAAATGCTGTCAAACTATCATTTATGACTATTCTATGACTAAACTATTATATTTATGACTATGACTACGCCTAATAACGCAATACAAGAAATAAATAAATAAAAAAGTATTTTATTCTGAAATGTAAACATCACTTCCTGTTGCTCAAACCATGTAGCTCATTTACGAGAGAAGATCAAGGCAGCAGTCTCTCTACAGTTGTTCTCCATCTTCCACCGAATGAATTGTTTTGTTCTGACTTACTTATTTATCACTTGATTTATCGCGCGATCTCGCACGTGTCTCGGAGCGGCGCATCCAGGCGGACCTGAGCGGAGCGGAGGCAGTGGAAATTGGACTCGCTCAGCTGCGACCTGCGGACCGGAGCGGGGCGGAGCCGCGTGAAGTGTATTTTTGGGGTAAGACTGAAGGTGCTGTGGTAAGAGTCCACCCGCAAAAATTAAGAAAGATTCAGGTCCTGAGGAACTCCATAGGAAAATGTGCTGAGATATTCGAAAAGTGTCCAACATTAACACAAAGGTACAAACAAAAACAGCTTTTGCACCTAAAATACTAAACTAATATTTTAAACCAGAAATAAGAATACCGGTAGTCTAGTCAATGATGTCAAACAGTTAGATAAAAGAGTACAGGGATCACAAAGCAGCCAAAGTAATCTGCTCTAATGATATTGTTATAAACACTTAATGGTAAATGGAGCTTATTTATATAGCGCTTTCTAGCCCCCTATGAGGGGCCCCAAAGCGCTTTACAATACCAACCATCCACCCATTCATACACACATTCATACACCGGTAGCGGCAGACTGCCATGCAAGGCGCCATCCAGTCCTACCGGGAGCAACTCGGGGTTAAGTGTCTTGCCCAGGGACACAACGACACATGGTGTGGGGAACCGGGATTCGAACCTCCAACCTTCCGATTGGGGGACGACTGCCATTACCACTACACCGCAGCTGCCCGTTAATAAAACTGTTTTGGTGCTACTGTATGTAAATGTTTAACGGCATACTGGGAAATTTCCAAAACGTCATTTTTAATCAAAAAAGCAATTATTGCAAAAAAAGTTGTTTCTCTCATGGCTGCAAGTAGTTGGCAAACAACAATAATGAGCAAATGTCCCAAATGTCTCCAGAATGTCTTGAAACTTTTGCAGGATTCTCAGTTTTCTTTCATGAGACACATAAGTGTGCAGCTCTGTCACTAGAGTGTTGAATATGTTCAAATAATTTGTGAAACAACTTCTCTCTCTCTTGCATGGGAACTTACAAAAAGGTAATGAATTTCAAAAACTTGCTTCTCAAAATGCAACTACAGTACGTGGATCTCTGGTCACTTGGTCACAAACACAATTCAGAGAGATTGCAATAGAAAAATGCATTTTTTTCCATAATTTTTCCACGAGTCACCAACTACACTAGAATCCTAACAGTCTAAATATACAATATATGCACTTTAATTATAAGTTTTTGGTTTTATGATGGTAGCTTTTGTATCATGTGAGGAGTGAGTTATGCATGCTCTGTCAAATTCAATGCCATAGTTCATAATTCCAAGTCTTTCAATGCCATTTAATTTCAACAGGTACACATTTTTATTTTATCTTAATTCTAATAAGAAACAAATTACAGTATGACTCCAGTGTTGTTTCTTTGTTTACAGTGAGTAATCTGCTTATAAAAGGCACATTTATTTCTGGCTTGGGATTTACTGAAACTGGAGTTGTGGTAATTATTTGCTATGGAGTCTAAAATCAATTTCAATGAAGTCTAAAATTAATTTCACAGTTCTGGTTAAAGTGATGTTTCATGTTCTGAATTGGGGAAAAAAAGCAACTGTCTGTTGAAATGTATTTCCCTTATGTAGAACTTTAGTCCATAAACTAGCTTTGTCAGTGCAATCCATTTGGCTTTACAGATAAAACAGAAACTTACTGTCATTGACACTTATAGATCTCAGGTCATTTGAACTTTCTGCTGGAGTGGAACAACTGATATTGATCCTAACCCTTATTCTTGACATCACTGAAGTGTATTACTCCTATGGGTGAAAGCAGCAGCCTACATCTTCTAGTTTTGCAGTCCCCAAGTCATTTTTTTTTTTTTTTACATCCATCATAATCAATGGGATCTTCAGACTCTTGTTCTCTGCAGAGTAATTGTCTCTGTATTGCTCTGTTAGAGTAATAATATTAATAATAATGAATTCAATTTATAACGCACTTTTCATTAATGAAAATCTCAAAGTGCTACAAAGTGCAACAGAATTAAATGTCAATAAAACAAGTAATAAAACAAGTAAAATCAATAACAGTATCAACCAAGATCAAAAGTAGAATCATGAGGAGGTAGAGTATGCTCGGTCGAAAAGAAAGGTCTTCAAGCCGCTCTTAAAGTCAACCAGTGACTGTGGGGCTCTCAGACAGTCAGGAAGAGAGTTCCACAGGCGGGGGCAGCCTGAGTAAAGAAAAATGTAAATGTAAATAAAGTAGAGTAAAATGGCTCTAAAGCAGATCAGGTAGTTGACCTGTAATTTGTTAATGAGTTTGTGGTCCAACTGGTTAAGGTTACTTGAAGCTGATTGACTTGATTCAGCACAAGTCAGTTAGACCAGAAACCCAACAGTTTTATTGGTACAGTACCGGTATATGTAACTAATGTTGCCGTATAATACTAGTTTACTCTAAATCTTAGACATTAAATACATACAGTTGGTTTTGATATACACTTTAGTCTGTTTGGGCTACTACTTTTAATTGAAAATCCATCCACCAAATATTGAAAATAATTTGTGTGAACTGTATGTTTCTGTAATGTTAGTCTCAGGACCCCAACGAGAGCAATTAAAGCATAAAAAACGGTTTTATTTTGTTTGTAGCCAGTCAAGAATTCAGCTTTGCACCATTGGGTTTCTCATAAAACTGGTTTCATTGTGGAAGAAAGCGTGTGATAAATATTTAGTTAGCATTTGCTTAAATAACATTCAAAATAGTTGATTAATTTAGAGGTTCTATTGATAACATTTCACCCTAAAGGAACTTACGATTATGGTCTTTCAAAATTTACGTTTTTAGTTCAGTGTTGCTCTATGTCCACGACTCTAAAGCTTTTGACCTTCACAATAAGCATTTTGCCAAACAAGATCTCAACACAACAATCTGATGTGTTTGTGTCCATCATACCATCCAGCTGATCTACCTCGACATTCATCACCTACGTTACCTCCAGCTGCTGTACCTAACACTCATAGCCACACTTTTAAAGCATTCTTGATAAGAACCCGGGGAAAGCTGTGAAAATGAAGACGTTTCTTCTAATTTCACACTCTGTGCTTGATCGTTAGGCTCTTATTATGCCCCATTTGCTTCCCTTCACTAGCTGTGATGAAAGGAGGGCAAAAAGGCCATGACAGGACAAAAGGGGCCCTTCATCAAAACACATTTTGTTTGGTGTCTTTTTTTTTGTCCAGCTCACCCCATCCTTCCCCCACTCACCACTGCCAACACATTTTTTTCTTGAGTTTCCCCCTGTCTGCATCCCTCATTAGCAGCAACCCCCACCTGTCTCCGCAGCCATTTTATTAAACTGTGATTGTTCAGTGCTCTGCGCTCAGCAGAACAGGCTGCCTGCTCTTGTTTAATTGGCCCACAGCTTCCCTGCTGCTCCTCAACAAGTGGGAAGGTCAATGGCTGCTCATGACCTGGGATGATGATGTCTGTCAGGGCTGGGCGAAAGATGAATTTACCTGCAAACATCCCAACTCTATGAAATAATACAGTCTTCCTGACAAGTGCTCGCTCAGTTTAAAGCCAATAAAATAAAATTTACAATGATTTATTTTCTTTTCAGTTTTTTCAAACTGCACTTTTGTCTTATGATTTATTGTATAACAGGTATTGGCTCTATAAAATAAACTAAATTATGTGAAATATAAAAAAAACTATACATTTAAGCTTGATGATAGCATAAATATCTGTTTCATTCAGCATTTTCTTTTCTCCTGTTATTTTGATTATTGTTGGCTGCACATCTGACCTTTTTGCTTAGGTTGCCCTTTGTAATAGTTCAGGTCAAACCAAGCATCACACTTGCAGTGATTAATTGGGACATGGGATTTAAGAGCTAAAGCTGTGCTAATTAGTCAGCGTGTTTGACAGAATGCGTGTTTGTAACAAGAGAGCTGACTTTCTTCTCCCAACCCTCAAAATCTGTCAAAATCCTCACTAAGTGGGCACTAATTTGAGAAATTATATCAGCTGTGAAGTGAAGAGTGAAGGAGGGAGGCAGTAGAGCTTGCACCAGATGCAAAGTTGCTCAAGGGGTGAGAACAGATTTCTTTGTGGCTGAGATGCCACATGTAGAGGTCATGATCTACAGTACAGTACTTGTTGTGTTTTAAATCTGGTTTGATCTGTGGCCGAGGAGCTGCCAACTCAGAGGTTTAATTTTGATGTTTATGGTCAGAGGGAGTACCGGTACTTAAATTGGCATGCAGTATGGACTTTAAAGTAAAACCTCACAAATGGAGATCTAGAGTCCAATTTAACCTCTGATTATTCGTTATACAATTGCATGTGTAATAAGATAGCACTTTGAGATTTTTATTAATGAAAAGTGCATTATAAATTGAATTAATTATTATTATTAAGATGTAGTGTGACTATGATTGTGGAAAATGTGTCATTTCTTTAATTCTTAAGTGTAATGAAAGACATCACTGTACAGTCAGTAACTTATTACAAAGTGTACCATGAAGTTGTATTAACAACCTAATAGGACACACCTCACCTAAACCAGAGCTTTAATTATTTCATGTCATGTTTTAAAAATATATATAAAACAGATTAACAATTGTTTTCTCCCTGACCGAAAAAAAATAAAAAATCAATGAGTACATGGAAACTATGTGACTTTGTTGATTTTTAAATTTACAAAGTGCAATATATGTATTATCTTTATTCATTGTATTAAACAATAAATAATTATCCTAAATACAACTTTAAATTTTTTTTAAATGTTAAAAAAAGACCTGCAATAAGTGAAAAGCAACAAACAGTCCATCCTGATGCTTTTCTCATCACGGCTGGTGATTTCAACCATGCAGATTTAAAGAGTGTTCTTCCAAAAACATACAGAAACATAAACTTTGCAACAAGAGGAAACAACACCCTGGACCAGGTTTACACCACCATGAAAAATTCCTACAGAGCCATCCCCCTCCCCCACATTGGTGCTTCTGACCATATCTGTGTTATGCTAAAGCCAGCATACAGGCCACTGGTGAAAGTCACAAAACCAGTCCGCAAGCAGATACGAGTGTGGCCAGAGGGGTCTTCAGAGGCACTCCAGGACTGTTTTGACACCACAGATTGGAGTATGTTCAAAGAAGCTGCTACCACAAACAACACCACATGTCTCCAGGAGTACTCAGACACTGTATGTTCATACATCACCAAGTGCATTGATGATGTAACCAACCTTAAAACCATCACTGTTCGGGCTAACCAGAAGCCATGGCTGACAGCTGAGGTTTACAGACTCCTGAGAGCCAGGAATGCTGCCTTCAAAGCGGGAGATCAGGTGGGCCTGAGGGCAGCCAGAAACAACCTGGACCGGGGCATCAGAAAGGCAAAGAAGCAGTATTCTGGGAAAATAGCTCACCGTTTCAAGGACAGCAGGGATACACGCAGTCTGTGGCAGGGAATACAGACCATCACAAACTACAAACCACCCCCCCAGACCTGTGACAGCTCAGCCTCTGCGCTGAATGAACTGAATGAGTTCTTTGCTCGGTTCGAGGCAAGTAACAGCACACCAGCACATAAACTCCCCCCCTCTCCTGATGGCCAGGTGCTGACGCTGTCCTCAGACAGCGTAAGGCGATCATTCATCAAGATTAACGCCCGGAAGGCCTCTGGTCCTGACAACATACCTGGTCGTGTGCTGAAGGACTGTGCAGGGGAACTCGCAGCGGTCTTCACGGACATCTTTAACATCTCACTGAGCCAGGCCATCGTCCCCACCTGTTTCAAAGCCACCACCATCATCCCTGTCCCAAAGAAGGCAACGCCCGCATGCCTCAATGACTATCGCCCAGTAGCACTCACCCCCATCCTGATGAAGTGCTTTGAACGGCTAGTCATGAAAAGCATCACATCTGTCCTCCCTGACTCCCTGGATCCCTTCCAATTTGCATACCGACCTAATCGCTCAACCGACGATGCCATCTCCTCTGCCCTTCACACAGCTCTCACACATCTGGACACGAAGGACTCCTATGTTAGAATGTTGTTCATCGACTTCAGCTCGGCATTTAACACCATCATCCCCCAACAGCTCATCCTTAAACTGGACAGTCTGGGGCTGAACACCTCAATGTGTAACTGGCTGCTAGACTTCCTGACCGGGAGACCACAGACAGTACGGATCGGGAGTAACACATCTAGCACCATCACATTGAACACAGGGGCCCCACAAGGATGTGTGCTGAGCCCCCTTCTATTCACCCTGCTAACACACGACTGCACACCATCGTACAGCTCCAACCACTTCATCAAGT
>JBBPBX010025114.1:19261-39153 GCA_038048925.1 Garcialebias charrua | reverse complement strand
CGTCGAGCGTTGCGACATCCCCGATGTCGAGCGTCGAGACGTCGAGCGTTGCGACATCCCCGATGTCGAGCGTCGAGACGTCGAGCGTTGCGACATCCCCGATGTCGAGCGTCGAGACGTCGAGCGTTGCGACATCCCCGATGTCGAGCGTCGAGACGTCGAGCGTTGCGACATCCCCGATGTCGAGCGTCGAGACGTCGAGCGTTGCGACATCCCCGATGTCGAGCGTCGAGACGTCGAGCGTTGCGACATCCCCGATGTCGAGCGTCGAGACGTCGAGCGTTGCGACATCCCCGATGTCGAGCGTCGAGACGTCGAGCGTTGCGACATCCCCGATGTCGAGCGTCGAGACGTCGAGCGTTGCGACATCCCCGATGTCGAGCGTCGAGACGTCGAGCGTTGCGACATCCCCGATGTCGAGCGTCGAGACGTCGAGCGTTGCGACATCCCCGATGTCGAGCGTCGAGACGTCGAGCGTTGCGACATCCCCGATGTCGAGCGTCGTCGCGACATCCCCGATGTCGAGCGTCGAGACGTCGAGCGTTGCGACATCCCCGATGTCGAGCGTCGAGACGTCGAGCGTCGCGACATCCCCGATGTCGAGCGTCGAGACATCCCCGATGTCGAGCGTCGAGACGTCGAGCGTCGCGACATCCCCGATGTCGAGCGTCGAGACGTCGAGCGTCGCGACATCCCCGATGTCGAGCGTCGAGACGTCGAGCGTCGCGACATCCCCGATGTCGAGCGTCGAGACGTCGAGCGTCGACATCCCCGATGTCGAGCGTCGAGACGTACGAGCGTCGAGACGTCGAGCGTCGCGACATCCCCGATGTCGAGCGTCGAGACGTCGAGCGTCGCGACATCCCCGATGTCGAGCGTCGAGACGTCGAGCGTGGCGACATCCCCGATGTCGAGCGTCGAGACGTCGAGCGTGGCGACATCCCCGATGTCGAGCGTCGAGACGTCGAGCGTCGCGACATCCCCGATGTCGAGCGTCGAGACGTCGAGCGTTGCGACATCCCCGATGTCGAGTGCAGAGTCGTCGAGCAACGAGGCGTCTGCGGCGGTAGGACCCTCAGGAGACGTCGAGAGACCCTCAGGAGACATGTCGAGTGCAGAGTCGTCGAGCAACGAGGCGTCTGCGGCGGTAGGACCCTCAGGAGACGTCGAGAGACCCTCAGGAGACGTCGAGAGACCCTCAGGAGACGTCGAGAGACCCTCAGGAGACGTCGAGAGACCCTCTGGAGGCGAGAGACCCTCTGGAGGCGAGAGACCCTCTGGAGGCGAGAGACCCTCTGGAGGCGAGAGACCCTCTGGAGGCGAGACCTCTTGGAAGGAGTCCACCAGGACCCTCTCGGCACAGGAAACTGGAGGGGGTCCCTCCTGGGACCCTTCGAGACCCTCCGAAGACGTGGAGGCGTCGGGACCCCCCGAAGACGTAGAGGCGTCGGGACCCCCCGAAGACGTGGAGGCGTCGGGACCCCCCGAAGACGTGGAGGCGTCGGGACCCCCCGAAGACGTGGAGGCGTCGGGACCCCCCGAAGACGTGGGTAGGACGGTAGCGCCCTCTGGAGCCGGTGTTTCTGGAGCTGATCCAGGACCAGGAGACGAGTCTGCAGGCGAGGAGACCACCGTCGAGTCTGCAGGCGAGGAGACCACCGTCGAGTCTGCAGGCGAGGAGACCACCGTCGAGTCTGCAGGCGACAGTCTGGGTGCCGGCGTGGAAGCCGGTCCTGGAGGTACAGCACCATCCATAGCAGCTGGGGAAATGTTGCCCTCTGTGGAAGCTGGAGACACTGTGGGGACTATGGAGACTACACCCTCTGTAGACACTGGAGCCGCAGGCTCAAGACCGGCTACAGGCTCAGGACCGGCTGTGGACGAATCAGCCACGTGGACCGAGGCTGGGTCAACAGGACCTCTCTGTCGTCGTCGTCGGCGGCGTGCAGACAGTGAGGGTGAAGCAGAGCAGGCAGGTGAAGGTAAACATGCTGGAACAGAGTCCACAGAGTCTGATTGGTTGAGGTGGTCTAAGGGGGTGAGATGTTCTAAGGGGTTATAAGGGGTTGGTGTAGGAGGACCGACAGCACCAGAATGGACGAGCGGCCTCAACCACTCCATCACTTCCAGCACCGCGTCCAGGACCTCCCCCATACCAGGCGTACCACACAGTTCAGGTAGACTGATAAATACATTAAACAGTCTTTTTGTGACAACCCACCTCTCCCACAGGGTGTAGGAGCTTGAGTCCAAAAACCATCGGACCGGTTCACAGAGCTGCTGAAACTCCTCCTCAGACAGCCTGGAGAGGAAGCACTCGTCTGCTGGGTTCAAACTTGGCAGCCGCATACTGTTAGGTTTTGGAGGCATGACAGAACCCAAGTGCAGACAAGAACTCTCACAGGGAGTCAGGAGTATCAAGAAGGAGTATTTAATGACAAAACTTATAAGGCAGTCTGTGTAGCAAAACACTTACATGGGAGTTGAATCAGAGACCAGAGAACACGAGGGATACCAAACGATGCGGCTGCACTTACTGAGACACAGAACAGGGCTTATATACACACACTCACAGACAAGACAAAATCACAAACACCTGGGGACAATTAACTAGAGACAATTAACTAGACACACAGAGCAGGACTGGGAAGACTAAACCTAAAACATGAAGTAAACTAGGAAGACTGGAGGTTTAAGCTAATAGAAAATAAGAGACTAACCTGGAGGTTTACAACTACAACTAAGAGACAGAACGGTTAAACTAATAGTAAATAAACACAGAGACTAAATAGACAGGAACTGGAGGTTAACCTAAACACAGAACAAGACTAAAACTAAAGGTTTAACTAAAAGCAAATACTGGGAAATTACCTGAAACATGAAACATGGAGTACACTAGGATGACTAGAGGATACAACTAAGAGTAGTAAAATTAGGAGGGAAACTAATAAATCACAAGGGGAACAATAGACAAGAACAACAAATGTCCACTAGATGGTGCCATAAAATCAGGAGGGAAACTAATAAATCACAAGGGGAACAATAGACAAGAACAACAAATGTCCACTAGATGGTGCCATGGTTCCATCCTCACAATAGCCCCCTCTCAAGGACACTCCCAGGTGTCCAAGAAACAACACCCAAAAAACCAGTACGGACGGAGGGAGGCAACAGCAAGGAAGAGGGCACGAGGAAGACAAGGGACACAAGGACGACATAAGGACAAGGGGCAAACAAAACCAAAAAAAACAAAAAAAATGATAGGGCCATCAGGCAGGAGCCGGTCGGGCGGTCGACCGGGATGGCTCGAGATGGCCGCCGGTGGCGGCAAGACGTCCTTGACGACGTTGAGCGTTGCGACATCCCCGATGTCGAGCGTCGAGACGTCGAGTGTTGCGACATCCCCGATGTCGAGCGTCGAGACGTCGAGCGTTGCGACATCCCCGATGTCGAGCGTCGAGACGTCGAGCGTTGCGACATCCCCGATGTCGAGCGTCGAGACGTCGAGCGTTGCGACATCCCCGATGTCGAGCGTCGAGACGTCGAGCGTTGCGACATCCCCGATGTCGAGCGTCGAGACGTCGAGCGTTGCGACATCCCCGATGTCGAGCGTCGAGACGTCGAGCGTTGCGACATCCCCGATGTCGAGCGTCGAGACGTCGAGCGTTGCGACATCCCCGATGTCGAGCGTCGAGACGTCGAGCGTTGCGACATCCCCGATGTCGAGCGTCGAGACGTCGAGCGTTGCGACATCCCCGATGTCGAGCGTCGAGACGTCGAGCGTTGCGACATCCCCGATGTCGAGCGTCGAGACGTCGAGCGTTGCGACATCCCCGATGTCGAGCGTCGAGACGTCGAGCGTTGCGACATCCCCGATGTCGAGCGTCGAGACGTCGAGCGTTGCGACATCCCCGATGTCGAGCGTCGAGACGTCGAGCGTTGCGACATCCCCGATGTCGAGCGTCGAGACGTCGAGCGTTGCGACATCCCCGATGTCGAGCGTCGAGACGTCGAGCGTTGCGACATCCCCGATGTCGAGCGTCGAGACGTCGAGCGTTGCGACATCCCCGATGTCGAGCGTCGAGACGTCGAGCGTTGCGACATCCCCGATGTCGAGCGTGCGACATCCCCGATGTCGAGCGTCGAGACGTCGAGCGTTGCGACATCCCCGATGTCGAGCGTCGAGACGTCGAGCGTTGCGACATCCCCGATGTCGAGCGTCGAGACGTCGAGCGTTGCGACATCCCCGATGTCGAGCGTCGAGACGTCGAGCGTTGCGACATCCCCGATGTCGAGCGTCGAGACGTCGAGCGTTGCGACATCCCCGATGTCGAGCGTCGAGACGTCGAGCGTTGCGACATCCCCGATGTCGAGCGTCGAGACGTCGAGCGTTGCGACATCCCCGATGTCGAGCGTCGAGACGTCGAGCGTTGCGACATCCCCGATGTCGAGCGTCGAGACGTCGAGCGTTGCGACATCCCCGATGTCGAGCGTCGAGACGTCGAGCGTCGATGCGACATCCCCGATGTCGAGCGTCGAGACGTCGAGCGTGCGACATCGTCGAGACGTCGAGCGTTGCGACATCCCCGATGTCGAGCGTCGAGACGTCGAGCGTTGCGACATCCCCGATGTCGAGCGTCGAGACGTCGAGCGTGCGACATCCCCGATGTCGAGCGTCGAGACGTCGAGCGTGCGACATCCCCGATGTCGAGCGTCGAGACGTCGAGCGTCGACATCCCCGATGTCGAGCGTCGAGACGTCGAGCGTCGCGACATCCCCGATGTCGAGCGTCGAGACGTCGAGCGTCGCGACATCCCCGATGTCGAGCGTCGAGACGTCGAGCGTCGCGACATCCCCGATGTCGAGCGTCGAGACGTCGAGCGTCGCGACATCCCCGATGTCGAGCGTCGAGACGTCGAGCGTCGCGACATCCCCGATGTCGAGCGTCGAGACGTCGAGCGTCGCGACATCCCCGATGTCGAGCGTCGAGACGTCGAGCGTCGCGACATCCCCGATGTCGAGCGTCGAGACGTCGAGCGTGGCGACATCCCCGATGTCGAGCGTCGAGACGTCGAGCGTGCGACATCCCCGATGTCGAGCGTCGCGACATCCCCGATGTCGAGCGTCGAGACGTCGAGCGTGCGACATCCCCGATGTCGAGCGTCGAGACGTCGAGCGTGGCGACATCCCCGATGTCGAGCGTCGAGACGTCGAGCGTTGCGACATCCCCGATGTCGAGCGTCGAGACGTCGAGCGTGCGACATCCCCGATGTCGAGCGTCGAGACGTCGAGCGTGCGACATCCCCGATGTCGAGCGTCGAGACGTCGAGCGTCGCGACATCCCCGATGTCGAGCGTCGAGACGTCGAGCGTCGCGACATCCCCGATGTCGAGCGTCGAGACGTCGAGCGTCGCGACATCCCCGATGTCGAGCGTCGAGACGTCGAGCGTTGCGACATCCCCGATGTCGAGTGCAGAGTCGTCGAGCAACGAGGCGTCTGCGGCGGTAGGACCCTCAGGAGACGTCGAGAGACCCTCAGGAGACATGTCGAGTGCAGAGTCGTCGAGCAACGAGGCGTCTGCGGCGGTAGGACCCTCAGGAGACGTCGAGAGACCCTCAGGAGACGTCGAGAGACCCTCAGGAGACGTCGAGAGACCCTCAGGAGACGTCGAGAGACCCTCTGGAGGCGAGAGACCCTCTGGAGGCGAGAGACCCTCTGGAGGCGAGAGACCCTCTGGAGGCGAGAGACCCTCTGGAGGCGAGACCTCTTGGAAGGAGTCCACCAGGACCCTCTCGGCACAGGAAACTGGAGGGGGTCCCTCCTGGGACCCTTCGAGACCCTCCGAAGACGTGGAGGCGTCGGGACCCCCCGAAGACGTAGAGGCGTCGGGACCCCCCGAAGACGTGGAGGCGTCGGGACCCCCCGAAGACGTGGAGGCGTCGGGACCCCCCGAAGACGTGGAGGCGTCGGGACCCCCCGAAGACGTGGGTAGGACGGTAGCGCCCTCTGGAGCCGGTGTTTCTGGAGCTGATCCAGGACCAGGAGACGAGTCTGCAGGCGAGGAGACCACCGTCGAGTCTGCAGGCGAGGAGACCACCGTCGAGTCTGCAGGCGAGGAGACCACCGTCGAGTCTGCAGGCGACAGTCTGGGTGCCGGCGTGGAAGCCGGTCCTGGAGGTACAGCACCATCCATAGCAGCTGGGGAAATGTTGCCCTCTGTGGAAGCTGGAGACACTGTGGGGACTATGGAGACTACACCCTCTGTAGACACTGGAGCCGCAGGCTCAAGACCGGCTACAGGCTCAGGACCGGCTGTGGACGAATCAGCCACGTGGACCGAGGCTGGGTCAACAGGACCTCTCTGTCGTCGGCGGCGGCGGTGTGCAGACAGTGAGGGTGAAGCAGAGCAGGCAGGTGAAGGTAAACATGCTGGAACAGAGTCCACAGAGTCTGATTGGTTGAGGTGGTCTAAGGGGGTGAGATGTTCTAAGGGGTTATAAGGGGTTGGTGTAGGAGGACCGACAGCACCAGAATGGACGAGCGGCCTCAACCACTCCATCACTTCCAGCACCGCGTCCAGGACCTCCCCCATACCAGGCGTACCACACAGTTCAGGTAGACTGATAAATACATTAAACAGTCTTTTTGTGACAACCCACCTCTCCCACAGGGTGTAGGAGCTTGAGTCCAAAAACCATCGGACCGGTTCACAGAGCTGCTGAAACTCCTCCTCAGACAGCCTGGAGAGGAAGCACTCGTCTGCTGGGTTCAAACTTGGCAGCCGCATACTGTCAGGTTTTGGAGGCATGACAGAACCCAAGTGCAGACAAGAACTCTCACAGGGAGTCAGGAGTATCAAGAAGGAGTATTTAATGACAAAACTTATAAGGCAGTCTGTGTAGCAAAACACTTACATGGGAGTTGAATCAGAGACCAGAGAACACGAGGGATACCAAACGATGCGGCTGCACTTACTGAGACACAGAACAGGGCTTATATACACACACTCACAGACAAGACAAAATCACAAACACCTGGGGACAATTAACTAGAGACAATTAACTAGACACACAGAGCAGGACTGGGAAGACTAAACCTAAAACATGAAGTAAACTAGGAAGACTGGAGGTTTAAGCTAATAGAAAATAAGAGACTAACCTGGAGGTTTACAACTACAACTAAGAGACAGAACGGTTAAACTAATAGTAAATAAACACAGAGACTAAATAGACAGGAACTGGAGGTTAACCTAAACACAGAACAAGACTAAAACTAAAGGTTTAACTAAAAGCAAATACTGGGAAATTACCTGAAACATGAAACATGGAGTACACTAGGATGACTAGAGGATACAACTAAGAGTAGTAAAATTAGGAGGGAAACTAATAAATCACAAGGGGAACAATAGACAAGAACAACAAATGTCCACTAGATGGTGCCATAAAATCAGGAGGGAAACTAATAAATCACAAGGGGAACAATAGACAAGAACTACAAATGTCCACTAGATGGTGCCATGGTTCCATCCTCACAATAGGAGGCAATCACAAAGAAACAATAAACTTTTTGGTAATTAACTCTCCTAACTCACCAATAATATTGGGTGCCACCTGGCTGAAGAAACACAACCCTCATTTTGACTGGAGAGGTGGGGAGATTTTAGGCTGGTCTGAGGAATGTTTGTCCTCCTGCCTCATGGACGCTGTGCTGTCTAAAGACTCTGAGACTGTTTCTGAGGATCATTATCCTGATCTCTCTAAGGTACCGGTACCCATCGAATATCACGACCTCAAAGAGGTGTTCAATAAGTCCAGAGCCACCACCCTGCCTCCTCACCATCCTTATGACTGCCCTATAGACTTACTTCCCGGCTCCACTCCCCCTAGGGACGCTCTCTACTCCCTTTCCGCTCCGGAACAAGTAACCATGAGGGACTACATCAGGGAGTCCCTCCAGGCGGGCATCATTCGGCCATCTGTCTCTCCAGCCGGGGCAGGGCTCTTTTTTGTTAGTAAAATGGATCACTCCGTCCCTGTATTGATTACAGAGGTCTCAATAAGATTACAGTTAAGAACAGATACCCTCTACGCTCATGAACTCTGCTTTTGATCTGCTACAAGGAGCCAATCTGTTCACCAAATTAGACTTACGCAATGCATATCATCTTGTCCGCATTTGTGAGGGGGATGAGTGGAAAACCGCTTTTAATACCCCCACCGGTCATTATGAGTATTTAGTCATGCCTTTTGGGCTAACCAATGCCCCCGTCGTGTTTCAGAACTTGGTGAATGACATTCTGAGAGACATGATTAATCGGTTTGTTTTTGTTTATTTAGACGACATTTAAATTTTTTCAAAAGACCTTGCCAAACACCGCCAACAGGTACGGGCCGTTCTCACTCGGCTTCTACAGAATGGTCTCTATGTCAAAGCTGAAAAATGTGACTTTCATGTTTCCACTACCTCATTCTTAGGTTTTGTTATTTCTCCTAATAAGATGGAGATGGACCAAAGCAAGATTGCAGCAGTCTTGGACTGGCCTATCCCCAGAGACCATAAACAGTTCCAATGGTTTCTGGGGTTCGCTAATTTTTATAGACATTTTATCAAGGGTTACAGTCAAATCTCCAAACCCCTTCATACACTCACATCTACTAAAACACGTTTATTTTGGACACCTTGCCGATAAGGCTTTTTCCACACTCAAATCTCTGTTCTCTTCCGCTCCCGTCCTCCAGGCCCCCAACCCTGATGAACCTTTTGTTGTAGAGGTTGACGACTCTAGTACAGGGGTGGGAGCTATCCTCAGCCAACGTAGCCAGGAGGGTCGTCTTCACCCCTGTGCCTTCTTCTCTAGGAGTCTCTCGTCAGCCGAACGAAACTATGACGTAGGCGATCGGGAGCTTTTAGCGGTCAAACTGGCTCTGGGGGAGTGGCGCCACTGGCTGGAGGACTCAAGGTTTCCTTTCCAAGTGTGGACTGACCACAAAAACCTGGAGTATCTCCAGTCAGCTCGCCGCTTAAACTCTCGCCAGGCCAGGTGGGCACTCTTTTCCTCCCGGTTTACTTTCACCCTGTCCTATCGCCCGAGCGAGAAGAATGTTAAACCTGATGCTCTTTCTCATATTTCTGAGGACGACTCTCCTTCCCCTGTGGTTGAGGAGAACTTCATCCTCCCAGTGTCTACCCATCTAGCTACCACCCGTTTAGAATCTGACCTGAGATGTCTCAACCAGTCACTTCCTCCACCTCCTGAATGTCCGAGGGATCGTCTTTATGTCCCTCTTGATTGGGTCAGAAAGGTGTTGGAGTTTAGTTATAGCTCTTGTCTCTTCTGTCACCCGGGCCTAACCAAGACCCTCGCTTTGGTCCGGTCCCTGTTCTGGTGGGAGACCTTGTCCAGGGATGTCAATACCTTTGTACGTTCTTGTCCCGCCTGTTCCCAGTCCAAAACCTCTAGGCGTCCCCCCTCTGGACTTCTTCGTCCTCTTCCTTGTCCTTCTCGTCCCTGGTCCCACATTGGTATGGACTTTGTCACTGGTCTTCCCAACTCAGAAGGCTACACGGTCATTCTCACTGTTGTAGATCGTTTCTCCAAGATGACTCATCTTGTACCCCTTAAGAAACTGCCATCTTCTAAGGAATTAGCCCACATCATGGCCCGTGAAGTATTTAGACTTCACGGGCTCCCTCTCAATATTGTTTCTGACAGGGGCCCTCAGTTTGTCTCTCTCTTCTGGAGAGAGTTCTGTAGCCTGCTTGGTATTTCCGTCAGTCTCTCTTCTGGCTTCCATCCTGAGACTGACGACCAGGCGGAGAGGGCTAACCAGGAGGTAGAGGGTAAGCTTAGACTCCTTTGCTAGCAGGACCCTGAGAAGTGGTCCTCCGCTCTCCCCTGGGTGGAACATGCCATTAATTCTCTCCCCTCCTCGGCCACTGGTCTTTCCCCCTTTTATGTTGTATTCGGTTATCAAGCCCCTGTCTTTTCTGTTCAGGAACGTGACGCTGCTGTTCCTTCTGCCCATTTAGCAGCCCTCAGGTGCCATAGGATCTGGAGGAGAGCCAGACGAGCCTTGCTCAAAACTACGGCGGTCTATATTAGAAAAGCCAACTGCCGTAGGACCCCTCAACCCGACTACAAGGTGGGTCAGAAAATCTGGCACTCCACCAAGAATCTTCCCCTCAAGGCGCAGTCCCGTAAGCTTGCTCCCCGTTTTATTGGTCCTTTTCCCATTTCCAAGGTCATCAACCCTGTTTCTGTTCGTGTCTCCCTACCCAAGTCCTTCCATGTCCATCCCACATTTCATGTTTCTTGAGTCAAGCCCGTGGTCACCTCTGGTTTTCACCCCGTGTTCGCTCCCTCCCTCCCGCCCGCCTCATTGACGGGTTCCCCGCCTATACTGTCCGTCGCCTCCTCCATTCTAGGAGACGGGGCCGCTGCCTCCAGTATCTGGTTGACTGGGAGGGTTATGGCCCTGAGGAACGTTCTTGGGTCCCCTCCCGCCATGTTTTGGACAGATCCCTCATCTCCGCCTTCCATAGGCTCTGTCCGGGCCAGCCAGGTGGGACGCCAGGAGGCGTCACTTGAGGTGGGGATATGTAGCGTTTCACACCTGTTAGGTTAGATTTTAATATCATTCTGTACACTGCTTGTTGTTTCTGGATTCTTTTCTGTCTCCTGTCGGTATGTGGGTTTAGGTTTGTCTTCACTTTGAAACCGGTTTGTCTTTACCGCTGCGCTGATTAATTTCAAATCAGCTGCACCTGATGCTACACCCTTTATAAGCCAGACTCTCACACCAGGTATTTGCCAGATAGTCGAAAACTGTTCACAGTAAGTAGTTATCACGCGTCCGTTCTGTCCCTCTTCCTGTTTCACGTATCCTCGCCTCATTGATTTCCTGGTTATCTAACGTCTCGCCTGCCTGTACTTCTGCATCTGCCTTCTCCCTCTCGGACTGTCATTTACTGGATTCACGTCAGACCCTGAATCGCCTCACTTTGTCTCATCGCCTGTCCCTATCGGATTATCTGCTCTTCTGCTTCCCGGTGTTAATAATAATAATAATAATAATAATAATAATAATAATAATGTCTTTGTCTGTCATCTGTGTATGTTTCCCATACACAGATGAAATTCGTCTCTGCATTTAACCCAACCACCACCAGGTGGTGCAGTGAGCAGCCAGAAAGCGCCCGGGGAGCTGGAGAATTAGGTGTGCACTCATTGACACCCCAAGGTGTGTAGTGGCCGAGGCGCGAACCCGCGTCCTTCGGGTCCCAAGTCAAAAGCCCTGCCACTACACCATCTAACCTTCGCCTGCTGGATTACGTCACTGACCCCTCGCTGCGACCGGCTGTACTCCTTCACCGGCAACAGCCCCACCCGTAGCGGACCTGATCAGCTGGAGTGTCTCCCCGCTCTGAAACCCCATCCATCTGTGAGACGGTTAGTGGTTACTTCTCATTGACTGTTAAAGTTTCATTTCACCATCAGATCACTAACCGTTCTCCTCCATCCTACAGACTGTTCCAGCCAGTGGGTCCCTGATCAACACCAGAGCCAATCTGAGCAAAAAATAAAAACTTGATTTAATTGTCTAACTTTTGTGGTGATTTTGGTCTGGTCGTTTGGGGTTCAAAACAGGAGGTCAGCTAGTTCAGGCGTAAACCAGGGGCTGTCACGGCCCTTCATCCTGAACTGACGGAAAGGAGCGTGTTTGCTTACAAAGAAAATGAAACTATCATGAAAAAAGTTCCAAGCTGTGTTCACGTCGTTGATTAATAGAATACGTTGCTAATCAAAGTGAGATAGATCCCAGAGGAATGACTGTTCACAGAAACGTTTCAAATCCCTTTTTTGGATTATTCTGGGTTTAGCAGGTGAAAGTTTAGTAGATCTGAGAGCTGCTATTACGGAATGATCACTCAAAATGTTAGCAAATACACCTGTACCAGGAAATTTGTGAGGTGCATTTGTGAAAAACAGATCTAAGGTGGAAGATTTTTTGGGACATTTTTTGTTTGGTCTGGTGGGAGAATCAATAAGTTGTGTTAGATTGAGAGATAGGCAACATTTCTTGAATTTATCACAGAGGGGGGTCGACTTATCCCAATCAATGTTGAAATCTCCTGCCACAACAATCTCATTGTGTTTTAAATTTCCTATGAATTCAGTCAGGGAGGACAGAGCTTCAGGTGTTGCAGAGGGGGGACGATAACAACCTACAACAGTTAAGATCTGACCTCCCTTCAAACTGATGTTCACAGCTAAAGCCTCAAACTGGTTTGCGATTGTTTTTTAGACGCAATCCTGGCAGCCAAGAGTCTCTGATGTAAATAGCGACTCCACCTCCCCTTTTATTACGATCACAACAATAGATCTTAAATTCATTGATTACCAGGTCATTTTTCAGAACAGATTTGTTGAGCCAAGTTTCAGAGATAACGATCACATCTGCCCCAGAAGAACTGATTAGGATTTTCAATTCATCTAGTTTTTTTTAGAAGGCTACGAGTGTTTACATGCAGGAAACGGAGACCTGAATTATTTTTAAACTCATTAGGTGTACTGTAATTAGTGTGGGGACCTGGGTTGGGCTGAATCCCTGAGATCAATAACAACATTAATATCAGACATTTACTTGACTTCTTTGTCACTGATGTGTAATTACAGGAGTTAACAATGTGACATTTTGCCCTCATAATTGAACCATGAAAAACATTTTAATATAGCAAAGAAAAAAGAGCAGAGATTTTGTGATGTTTTGGTGTTTTATATTCAGATTCATGAATTATACAAGGAAAACACAGAAAAAGAACAGTTCAAGAACGTCACTGAAAGCCCAGCGTTGCTTTGGCTTTTATGACGCTCACTCTGACATCAGCGCAGACCCAGTCAGCCAGGTGCCATGGGCTCTTGTAGCGATGTCTCCGACCAAGCAAAACAAATTGACGTGATATTTTACATCTACAGTCTTACACACTTGGGTAAATTTCTTTAAAACATTACGGCATAATAATGGGTACCGTAGAAGCAGACAGGACAGATGATGTGCTGGCCTTTGTTACTGGGATTCAGTTATCTGTAGTGGTCTGAATGTTTCCGAATCGTTCTTTTTATTGAGACCCATTTTCCCGCTGTATGTTTTTTGGCATCCAACTAGTTCTGCATATTCTGTGCTATTTCAACAATTCATGCATCAAAATTTCTGCTCATTCAGGACCTTCCTTATGTGACTTTTGGTATTTGTGCAATTGTTACTTTTTGAAAATTTTAGCTTAGTCGGCCATGTTTTTCTTATTGAAAATTAATGGAGCTCTCTTCACGTCCTTCAAACCCTTTGTGATGTTTAAAACCTGTTCCTGCTCATTTCAGCTTTGGTTCTGCTTCAGCTTTCTACAATTTAATATTTTAGGCTTCTTTCAGCACATTTTTGCTTTTTCGGCTACTTTTTAAATAATTTCAGCTTTTTTCCCCTGTTAATTTCCATTTTGTCTCAGCTAGTATCAGATTGTTTTTGTAATCTATTTGGCCTCTCTCAGCCTATTTCAGCTTATTTTTGCTCCTTTCTGCTAGTTTCTGCTCTATTTAGCTTTTTCTACACATTTCTGCCATTTTTCTTCTGCTTTCAGCTTTTATTTTCTTGTTTTAAGCAAATGTTACAGCTGTTCAAACTCAACTCGCATTGCAGTTCAGCGATGAAACCTTTTCAGCTGGTTTCAGCTTCTTCAGCAGCTTTCAGCAAAAATCATTCAGCATTAAATATCACACCGCATGTTCACAGGAAAATGTGTCTCAGTTAAGTCTTGTGTTTCTGTTTTTGTCTCCCATGAAACGTTTTTAGAGCACATGGCAGGAACACACAGCTCTAAAATAGCTCCAAAGAACCTTGTTTTTACTGTGCACGCGTTTGTTGTAGATGACCAGAAACGTGCACGTTGTGATGTCTGAATATTGTTTATGATCATGACTGAGATCTTTTACAGCCCTTGAGCATCAACATTTTTAACAAACCATGCTGATTTTTATATTTTTTATTTATTTACTCCAAATTAGAGATGCCTCAGAAGTTGTTCCCTCTTAGCAACAACATCATGAATCAGCTGTGAACCATCTGTAGACTCAAGCTGTTTTCAGACTTCCAGGAAGCTTCACGCTGCTGTTGTATAACTCAGTTTCTACATCTGCCTCAAACCTTCCTCCCTCATCATTACTTTGTTAATTATTTTCTAATAAATCTTCAAAGTTCCCTCGTAATTGTTGACATGTAATATTGTTTCTTTCTGTGTTCATTGCATCACCTCTCAAGCTGTGATCTATTTATTTGGTCCCATGATTGTGTCTCCATGTCCTGCTCTCCACTAACCCAACACGTCCCAGTTTGACTCTGATGGAAATGGAAAGATCACAACAGAGGAGCTGAAGGAGGGCATAAAGACGCTCCTCGGGGAGAAGCTGAAGAAAGGAGAGCTGGAGGAGATCCTTGGAGACATTGACCTCAACAAAGATGGCAGCATTGACTTTGATGGTAAGTGGAAAAAAACTCAATAAGATCAACTAAAACTCATTATCTAACTGAAACCATCGCCTAAAATTACAGTTTGTGACACCCATTCTTCATACATTTAAACTAGCCAAAGATTACTAAACTAAAACTGTTACCATTTATTTTAAATAACTCAATTTCAAAACGGTTTGGACTTTGTGTGAAATTTGAAAACCAGAAAGCAATGGAATGATTTTTTTAATCCAAAAAAAAGGGTTGAGCTATAGGAAGAAAAAAAGGTTGTAAAAATAAGAAACAACTGCAACTACAAGTAATACTATTAGTACTGGTACTATTACTATTACTGTACTAGTACTGTTAGCACAATTACTATCTTCTACTAGTTTTAATATTACTTCTACTAAAGTTACTACATACTTGTTCAGTGCTTAATTTGTAAATCAAACAATATTGGAATGCAAATATTTGGGGGGGGGGGGTCCTCCCACGGAAATTTTTGAATACAGTAGATGCCATTTCCTGCATTCTGGTGTATTTTAACAGGTTGTTAAACATCTACATGTTCCTTTAAGTAAACACTTGATTCAATAGTATTTTAGAGAGCAACAAGGAGTAGCCTGACCAACAGCTCTCCTTGTGTGAATAGAGCATGCTCTGCTTCTCTCATGTATCCTCGCACCTGTTCAAGTATCTCCATTGCCACTGCCTTCATGTGCTTCAGTTCTTCGTTGTTTAGCTCTTCAATGAAAATACTTTTTAAATGAAAGTAAATTGGAATGTCTTTTCAACATTTTGATAGCTCTCATTTTGACGAGTGTGCCCCATTGTTTCGATATATGATGTGCATAACCCATCAAATATTTCTCTCGTATTTTAATAAATAATCAAAATTTGATTAAGACCCACAACTAAAGCTGATTTGCAATTTAGTTATGCTGTTTAATATTATTTTTGTGTTTTTAATTAAATTTCCCATGACTGAACATTTAAGGGTGGAATTTTTTTAAGGGTAGAAGTGGAAATTATTACTTGAAGGAGCAGCTCTTATGTGATATTAGGAAGCTCGTAAGTGGCTGTTGTGTTTAAAATTAGTGTTTATGTAATTCTTTTCAGATTACATATCCAATATAAGTTTTATTCATTCAAGGCAGTCAATTTTTTTTTTATTACTGGTAAGCGTGAGTGTTACCGGATCTAAGCAAACAGTTACCGGAACACACCCTGTCAAAATAAGAGAATTCCTAGATCCTGTTACAGCAAGAGCCAGTTTAAGCCCTATTTGTAGTACTTTTCTTAAACTATTAGTAGTACTGTAGCTCTTGTAGTAGTACTTGCTCCAGTGTGACTATCTCTGTGTTATCTAAAGCTAAAGTTTGAGGCTGTAAGTTGTGTTTGCACTGAAGCTGGCTCATTTGCATAAAATGTTGACCTTTATAATTCCTATGCTGCTGGAATTTTATTGTTCCATTTTATAGTTCTGTGATCTAGACCTTTGCAGGCTGCTATGTAGTCTCAGTTGTCAGAAGGGGGCAGTGTTAGACCAAATCCAAGCTGACATTGTCCCAGTTTATCCTAATGGAGCTTAAATAAAGCCAAATGTATGTAAAATCATAAATGGTGCAATACTGTACCCAAATGTCATAGCAATCATCTTGTCAATGCTCCTAATAATTTGACGCTTGAATGGTTGCAATAAGATCAAGTAGCCTATGCAGGAATAGTTAGGCAGCAAACAATGGCATAGGAGGAACAAACGGAATCTCAGTTAGAGGGGCTGGGTATAAAAAGAGCATTTTAGAGGAGCTGAACCTCTCAAGATGGGCAGAGGTTCATCAGTCTATGTCTGAAAATGGTAGAACAACTTCAGAATAATGTTCTACAGTTCATAATATTGTCAAAAGATTTCAGGAATCTGGAGATGTCACTACTCGGAGGACAGGCTGAAAGTCAGTTATGGCCTGTGATCTTTGGTCCCTGTGCATTAAAACAAGTCTGATTCTGCTGTGGACATCACTGCATGGGCTCAGGAACATTCACAGAATTTATTAGCTGCACAAATGCAGATTCATGCGACGATAACCTGCGTAAAAAAACATCCAGAAAGACCTCCGTCTTCTTTGGACTGAAGCTCACTTAAAACTGACCGAAGCAAAATGGAAAACTGTTAGCCCACAGTCAAAAGCCTCTCTGATGGCATAGGGGTGCATCAGTGCTGTTGCATGGGAGTCTTTTCATGTGGTGGTTTTATTATGCTATAGGAGACAGTGGTTTACAGAACACGGTTCTGCTCTACGGTATTTCTTTTCATCACCGTCTTTTTTGCCTTGTGTTGTCACAGCTTGCTGAAATATCCAAGGCCTTCCCTGACAAAACATGAATGCTTTAAAAGTTGTGTAGTTCCTAGTAGAAAGACCTAAAGCATTTTCCTCCAGCAGTCAAAGTCTATAGCAGCATAACTAAGGGACAGCTCAGGAAACCCAAGCCGACCCTAATTATAGGTTTTATCAAAAAGGAAAGTCTTAAGCCTAGTTTTAAAACTGGACAATGTGTCAGTCTCACGGACAGAAACTGGATGTTGGTTCCATAAGAGAGGAGCCTGACAACTGAAAGATCTTCCTCCCATTCTGTTTGGAAACTCTAGGAATCTCAAGTAAGCCTGCAATCTGAGAGTGAAGTGCTCTGTTAGGAAAATATGAACCAGTAAGACCTGTAATATAAGATGGAGCTAGGTTGTTGGGAGCTTTGTAGGCTAGAGATTTTGAATTCAATTCTGGATTTGACAGGGAGCCAGTGGAGAGAAGCTAACATTCAAAGAACAGAAAGTGGGGTTAGAGTTATAAAGCTGAGAGCTAAGATTGATGCATATGCACATTGCCCTATCCATCCTCACAACAGGGGTTTGTTAAGGTCTTTGTTAGTTGGACTCACAGTGGAGTCACTCTGGCGACATGGATGAAATCATTTCTGATAGATGTGAAAATGACTGGGGATCAGGCCTAAAATCTAAAAACATTTTTGAATTGACCATGCCCTGGATGACTGAGAATCTTCACCAGGTATCAGAAGCAGCTCAGTTCTCTCAGTAATATCTGTTCAGAAGTGCATGCAGTATTTTCTGCATGAAATGCTGTGGATGAAGGAAACAGAGGTAGGAAGGTAGAGTCAAGATGGAGTTGCTCCGGGTCGGCTCAGTGAAGCATCTGGCTCTGTGGTGTGCAGACCTGGACACCTGTTAAACACCAGAGAGGCTGTATGTCTGCTGAAGGACAAAGAAATGAACTGTTTCTTCTGAGCGTTCATTTCTGCTCAGGCACCCTTAAGGCAACATGCACCATAATCCATCAGCTGGAGTCCGTCAGGAATTAGCACCAAGGCAACGTGGGAGAAGGTTTTGGTGCCTTTAAAGGAGATGCAGTACCTTGTCAGTCAATAGGCTAACACCTCAAATTATTCAGACTAATGAGAAAAACCTGCAGCTGTGTCTTCACCTCAGGAAAAGAACCAATCAACTGAATCAATCGATGATTGCAAAGAAAAGATGGAGTCTTTTTAAAGTAGGCCTTGGATTGATGAGTTGGTTCCAGTTGGTTTCTTGTTCTCACCCATCCCTAAACCTGCATAACCTGGTGATCATACAAACATCACCATGTGTCAGTTTCAGCTTCATGCAGGCAGACATGTTTCTGTTTGAGCATCTTCTCAGTGGATCTGTTTCCCCTGCAGAGTTCGTTATGATGCTTTCTGCACGGTGACCGTCGATGGAACTGGATCCAGTCGACTCGCGGCTGCTGTCCTCATCCTCCTGTCACCACATTTCCTGTTTGGTTGTCTGAACCTAGAGGCTCGTCTCTGTAAAAGTTGAGGCTGTGGTGGGTAAAGGGGAGTTATGCAACACTGGCCTGACTGCTCGACGCTGCATGGTTGCCCCCGTGTGGCTCAAACATGTAGATTCAGCTCAAGTGATGAAAGTCATCAAAATGTTCCTTCTTGCTTTTTGTATTCTCAGACCCTGAACTTGAACCTGGTCAGCACTTAAAGCTTAATGTTTCCTGTCTTTTCTCTTGAATAAAGAACTGTAACGTTGCTCAGTGTCCCGGGTTATATTTGTCAACAGACAAAGCTGAGGCTAAAGTTGGAAAAAAAAGTGCATTTATTATTGAAAATTGATAACTTAACACATTTTAGCAAAAAAGTACAAATAAAATTACAAAAGCAGGATTTGTCCCAAAAGCCATAGTATAAACACCATCAACTTTAGTTTTTGATCTTTTTAAATAGATATTAATACTTAGTATTTTAATTCAAATAATGCAGCACGATGTAAGGCAAACACAGCCCCCACCCCGCAGAGAGAAGAGCTGCAATATTCTCCTCTCTCCTCCAAGCAGTCAGAAGCTTTTATCCTTTTTTTTCTTGTCAGAATATTGCAAAAACCCATTTAGTATTCCTGAAAAGTGAAAATTATATTTAAATTTTTAATAAATTACAATTTATTGTTGTTTTTCTTTTCAAGTCTATAGAAGGCAGATTTAACAGGAGAGTGAAATGGGTGAACACTTTGTCCCATTTCATCAGATTTTCAGGGTCTATGGAGATTCAAGGGTCTAATAAATGGAAGAGTTCTGAGAATAAAGACGACCAGAGGAGGAGAAACTCAGTCTGTCACAGGAAGAGGAGTTTCAATAAACAACATGAAAACAAGTGAAACGTCAGAACCACACTCTGAAGAAGCTGGAAGAACATCAGAGCCGGTGTGGTTCAGTAAACGTGCAGGTGCCGCGCTGCACAGGCAGCGGTGGAAGTCGTGTGGAAACTTCAAGGAGTAATACTTTCATCGTACGTGAGCCTTTAGCTGCACGCGAGTTTTCCTCTGAAGCGTCAAGTCACTTTTAAAGTGCAGATTATAAATTGTGTTCTTGTTGTCCGACCACCCTTTTGGTCTCTCGGCATTCAGGAATTTGTTTCACAAACACAAACCTCCATTAACCAAAGCCGAAATAAACAACAAACATTAGTAAAAACAGATCAGTTGGAATTAAAGACTGTTTTCTGCTGTTGGGGCATTAGCCAATACAAAAACACCTCCCATCTTTTAGGTTAGGAGCAGATGCAACTGCTTAAAGACTTTTTAGAAGGGAAAGTGTCTGATGGTGTCCCTGAGGAGGTCTGCCCATCTCAGTCTTTGTCTCTCTTGATCTTGTCGACGATAACTGCAGCGTCTCACGCCTCAAAGTATTGCTTTCAGTTGGCAGCGGACAGGAGCTGGCGTGGAGCTGCGTGGTGTTTTCCTGAACGTCCCTTCAAAGTCCCAGGAGGACGTTTGTTGAGGGGGAAGCTCTAGTTGTTGGGGATGCTCTGCAGATATGTGAGGATCTGCTGAA
>JBBPBX010025114.1:0-12702 GCA_038048925.1 Garcialebias charrua | reverse complement strand
TTTGTCAGTTTGGCCCGCTACCAAATGCAGATGCCAAAAATGGGGCTGAAAATGATGAAACACTTCAACTTGGATTATGTTTAATGTCAAATTATTCATGACATTTACTCTAACACAATGACAACACTTGAACAGTGCAAATTTGTTATATATATGTATATATACACACACACAGTACCTTTTATATCGGTGAGTTATTCTGCTGGAATGGCCCATGTCTGATATTTAACTTTATCACTAATATCAGTCGATTCCAATACCATGCCAATAATATCGTGCATCCCTAATTTTAAGAATATCTTGCTTTAAGAATGCAACTACTGAAGGTTTCAGCATGCCTGCACACTTCCCCTAGGTACTAATATTAAAAATAAATACAAAACAGCACCCTAGTATACAAGATCCCGACTTTTCCTTATAAAATATCAGTCAAGACTGTTCAACTGACGCCACCTTTTAGTTCAGTTTTACTGAAAGTAGTCAGGCAGGATAACTAAATTAAGTGTTGCAGTCTTGCACTTTGTTCGTCCTGTGAATAATTTGTTATGAGGCTAAAAACAACCGTACAAGATGTTGGTGCAGGGTCTGCAATCTGCAGCTCTGAAGCTTTGACAAAACTCACACAAAGATGAAAAATATTGAAATATTTTATTTAATGTCCCCCATCGCTGAGGGATTTGAATAGAAAATGTTTGTAGTTTTCCAGATGAATGTTTTTAGGACTGGAATTGAACAGAACACAGAATACTAGTAAACAATGTGTTTAGTGAAGTTATTTAAATGGGCTGGAGTTACAGGTGAAGAACAGAGGAAGGTTTTTGTTTGTTTGTCTGAGGCAGCGCAGAGTAATGGATCCTGACAAACGAAGGTTGTTATTTTATCCACCACCAGGTGCAGAGGCGGAGTCAGGGGTGAGCAATGGTGGCCTGGACCACCATAGGTTAACCTTTGGCCACCCAAATCATCTAAGGAAACTACACTTTTCAGCAATATAAGAAAGTACAGTTTCCTCAGATGATGGGGTGCCTCGTTTACACACACACACACACACACACACACACACACACACACACACACATATAGTGCGCTCATCTCTTCTGTGATTTTTGTCAATGGCGGGGAGATGGAGACGTCCGTGTTGCGCGCTGTTTGTGCAGACAGTTGTCAACCGAGGGGGTTGTGGGGTGAAAGAAATGGCTCAGCATGAGGGAAACGGAGCACAACCTTTGTAGCTTTTTAGCGAACATGTCTGCATTGCACGCTGCTACCTTAATGCTATGTCAGTACCTGCAGTTGTTGACAGGAGGGTGGGGGGGGACAGTTTGTTAGGCAGGACGCTCAGTTCTGTTGACAGGGCGAGGCGCCCTCCTTGTATAATGGTAGGGGAAACACTGATATATGGTGGTGACCATCTTGGATATTGGCGTGGCAACCCAAATGTCAAAAGGAACCTTTCTTATGCCTAGATGCAGCCACACACAAAAATTGAAGCTGGTACCTCACATACTTTTCAAGTTATCGTGCTCACAACATGCACGGATTGACAGAGGGAGGGTATTTGTTCATGTGGTGAAGGTGACAAAACTGACAGAAAAATAGAAATATATGGAAAGTAGGTTCGATAAGACCAAGGATTAGAAGTCACAGCTTGCATTTGATAAAAACTTTAAATGAAATTTAAAGTAAATTAATGTTTCTGCTTTTATGAGAGGAAATTGATCAAGTCAAATTTAAATATCCCGCAAATGAGCCTAAATTTTAATCTTTTAAAGTGGGATAGATATTAATTTTCCACCAGTACAGAATAGACCCACAAAGACGTGCACAGTTTAGAGTTTAAACTTTAAAGAGGAGTCAACACAAATATATACCGGTACTGTACTTCATATTTTCCTTTTTTAAGTACAGTTGAGTCTTTTTCTTAAGTTCATAAACAATAATTTTAACCTGTAGTATTTAGTTTATAACACTTACTGAGTGAGTTGTTTATTGTTATTTTAAAGGTCCACCGACATGATTTTTTTTACTATTCATAAAATTGCTCAAAATATATATATTTTATCATTTAAATACGTTCCTTTATGCAAACAAAATGATAAATCACTTTAATTTTGCTTTAAAAGTGATTTTGAACTTCAAGCCGTGTTTACAGTATTTTCTGGTGTATAGGTCGCACCTGTGTATAGGTCGCACCACCCAATTATTGCCAAAGTATTGGAAAAATCCCTAACAGGGTATATGCAGAAATTCCAGAGTTGAATTTAATACCTTTTAATACCTTTTTAATACCATCAAAATATTTTTTAATACCATCACGGCACTGAGCTGTAACCGTAGCGGCAACCTGTTGTACTTCAGTTTAGAGCAACTAATTGTAAAGTGATAGATTACTGTCATTTTCTTCCTAAACTTTGGTAGTAAATGTAGTTTTATAACAATTACTGGATACATCAATTTGCTTCTTGCCTCAATAAAAGCACTGACCTACTTGTTATTTAAATCTAACCCAAGAGAAAAAGTTTAATTGTTCCCACACATAACATATCTCTAATGTAGGAATGTGCGATATGGCCTAAAATTCATATCACGATATGTATTGTGAAGGGTGGCGATAACGATATATATCACAATATGTTTTTGGTATAAAACTTGCAATAGGAATTTAAAAAAAGCATAGGGTGTCCCTTTGCCATAATTTATTTTGAAAACTGCTATACCACAAAATAATCTCTATTAAGAAAATTTCACTACTACCGGTAGGTCCAGAGAGTTTTTAAATAATTAACAACTCAAGCTTCTTTCTTGTAGTGCAAAACAGTGCAAAATATATCTTGTGTAGTTTTAGCCATAAGTTTTAAACTAAAGAATATATTGTTAAAGATCCACTGACATGATTTTTCTACTATTCATCAAATTGCTAAAAAATATTTTATCATTTAAAATGGCAAACAAAAAACTGTAAACTTGAAAACAGAACAGTTTAGTTAAAATAATTCAACACTGAACACATGCATAATTCAAAAAGAGAGGTAGAAAAATAATAACTACTGTACTGTATTTTTCATCCTGTAAGTTGCAGTTTTTTGCATAATTTACATGCCTTGCAACTTATAGGACGAAGTGACATATTTATAGATTTTTTTCCCATATTTATAAACCATAACACTGAAATATGACCGTTTCATTCATTCTGACTGAAAAAAAAAAACAGTTCATGATATCTATTGTAGTAATAGTATGGCATGCTGTTGTATCATGTAATAGGAAAACGTGCCTATAATGACAAATTTAAAAAAGTTCAAGACAAAAACAACTGGACTTTATTTATTATACTATTATACTATACTTTATTGTTTTTTTATTGCATTTTTTAGAATTCACCATGTCCTGGATGACTGAGAATCTTCACTAGCTATTAATGACTCAATCGGCCTGCCATACTCTCCCCACCTCTCTGCTTGAACCTTCAATCCAGCTGCACCACGGTGGCGAAATGCAGCTAATTTGACCATTAAAGTGCATTTATTAAGAAAATGACAGACAGAAAAACACCTCTGCTATAATTTTGAGCTAACAAATAATTGTTTAGGTAATTTTCTTGTTAAATGTCGGCGAAACGAGCCGCGCTCCTTTTTCCTGTTTGTCACCGCTGAGCGATCACGGAGCACACAGGCACTGAGGCAGCGACACTTTTTTTTTTTTTAATAAAGCCAATTTAACCATTAAAGTACTTTTATTAAGAAAACGTTAGACTGAGACACCCCTTTTGCTATAATTTTGAGCTAACAAACAATTGTTTAGGTAAATTTCTTGTTAAATGTCGGAAGATAAAGCCGCGCTCCTCTTTCCTGTTTCTTTTTACAGACATGATCAGCCTCGGCCAGCTGTAGGTGCGCGCGCACACTGACTGACGATATGACGTCTTTGTTTTAGCTAAGGTCCTACTTGGAACATAAAATTAGAAAAGATAAATAAATTCACAGACCTTTTTTTAGACGCCAGAAAGGGAAAAATATAGTTGTGTAGGTTTTAAAAAATTTAATACCTCGTTAGATGACGTTTATTACTTTTTAATAATTTTTAATGGCCTTAATTTGTGTTAATTTCATTTACTACCTTTTACAACCCCGCGGATACCCTGCCTAGATAGGTCGCACTGGTGTATAGGTCGCACCTACATTTAGCTCTGCTGCAAATGTCTGCCACAGGAGTGCACAGCAAGGCTTTTAAGAAGATTAACACTTAAAAACAATTGTTTGTTTGCTAAAAAATTATAGCAAATATGTGTCTGAGCTGAACTTTTCCTTAATAAATGAACGTAATTGTGAAATAGCTGGATTTTAAAATTTGTTTCGCCGAAAGTGATAAAAAGCCATATATAGGTCACACCTGTGTATAGGTCGCAGGCCTTGAAAAACCCATAAAAAGGTGCGACCTATACACCGGAAAATACGGTAATCATGGGAAATCTGATTACTGTAAAAACCGTTGTATTATACGCTGTATTTTTGCTCATTTGAATGTCCAGCGTATTAAACACCGAAGAGTATTATTTATGGATTTTTTCCCATATTTTTAGACCCATTTTTCACTCTGATTCTTTGTTTTTCATTTTTGGCAAAAATGGTGCAGTACCAGTTTCGGCCGCTATACGGGCGCTGTAGGCAGCAGCCAGCAGAGGACTCAGAGAGTGAAGAGGAAGACGAGGGCCACTTCCAGAAGTTTCTACTTGCATGTGTCAGAAAAAAGCCTCCTTTGGTCGGACTGATGACTCTGGCTGTGTCTCAATTCAGGGGCTGCATCCTCATGAGTGCGCATTTGTCGGCCGCATACGTCATTGCCCCGCGCGGAGGACTGTCCCAATTCGAAGACTCCTCCTCATGCGGCCGAGGAATGCGGCCTACTTCCTGCCGAAATCGAAGGATGCATTCGTGAATCCTTCAAGACGGAGGCTATCCCAGAATTCATAGCGCCAGCAGAGATTTCGCGGGGGGGGGGACTTTCTGCGTGCAGAGTCGGAGCTGCTGCGTGTTGTTGAGTCATCAGCTCGTTTTAACAACAACCTCAGCGCGAATATTCATTCAACCTTTATTTAGTCATCTCAAACAACCTCAGCTCGAATATATCTCATTAAAATTTTACTACAGAAACGACAAAAAAAAATGTGTGAGCTGAATATACAGTATATTAGTGTTTCTGAGTTTACTGTTTTTGAAGAACTGATTACAAATCAGATTATTTTACACGTGCGTAGCAAGGATTTTCTGAGGGGCAATCTTTTAAAACCCAGAGTGGACCTACGAAATGCAAGTTGTCCAGTAGCTCAATTGGTTAATCAACCTGCGGTTGGCGCAGAGATACTTTTCTCGAAGCTGGTTCGAATCTCACTCGGTACGGTTAAAACTTATTTTACGTTTGTCTTTTATTGGATAAAAAAAAAGAAGGAGTTTCACAAACTCCTTCCTTTTAATCTCAGTCCTCATTTTTTTATCCAATAAAAGACAAACGTAAAATAAGTTTTAACCGTACCGAGTGAGATTCGAACCAGCTTCGAGAAAAGTATCTCTGCACCAATCGCAGGTTGATTTACCAACTGAGCTACTGGACAACTTGCATTTCGTAGGTCCACTCTGGGTTTTAACAGATCGCCCCTTATAAGCTGATTTGTAATCAGTTCTTAACAAACAGTAAACTCAGAAACACTAATATATATACATGTATTCAGCTAACTAATATATTTTAGCGGCGTCCCTTCTCTTTCCACACACACCAAGCGGCACACAAGAACTTCCCACCCACTTCAAGAGAACGCCCCACCCACTTCAAGGCCGGCAAACCTGAAGGCTAGACCGTCCCATTTCAGCAGTTTCGCTCAGCCCACCCGGTCTTGTGAGTGCGTGGCCTACTCGGCCCAGCTAGGCTGGGTCCTCATGAGGACGCAGCCCCTGAATTGAGACACAGCCACTGTCGCTGCCCGCTCCCTGCTGTGGATGTACCGGTAGCTGTTTTTGTTTGCAAGATACCACTCATAAACCACACCGCGGATTTTTAAATCCAGCTGATTTCACATTTGGTTCAGCTCAGGAGCCCGTCTGCTATAGTGAGGTAAGAAATATATTTTTAAGCGTTTATTTAGCTAAATTTAAAGAAACAAAGCGTCCGGTTTGACCCGCCTGGCGCCTGCATAAAAATCAGCAAACTTTTTTTTTTTTAATCCAGCTGATTTGAACATTTCGTTAAACTCAGGAGTACGTCTACTATTAAGTCAGCTAAGAAATATATTTTTTAAGCGTTTATTTAGCTAAATTTAAAGAAAGAAAGCGTCCGGTTTGACCCGCCTGGCGCCTGCCTAAAATTCGGCGAACTTTTTTTTATAAATCCAGCTGATTTGAACATTTCGTTAAGCTCAGAAGCACGTCTGCTATGAAGTCAGCTAAGAAATATATTTTTTCTCGCAAAGAAATAATTGTTTTACCGTGTTTCCTTGTGAAGATCTTCGTACTCGCTTGCTTCTGTCGCCGCCATCTTGATTAGGGTAAATGAGGCGCTGACGCGTCGCGTGGTGATGACGCGTATTAAACACCGAGGCGTATTGTGTACGTTTTTTTCTTGTTTCTTGTTAATAATTGGACAAAGCGTATTAAACACCGGAGCGTATTTTCCTCCGGTGTTTACGGTACACCCGAACGCACCATCTGTGATGTCACACCGGGCAGAGCTCTGGGCTTGACACAGTGCGCAGGTATGAGCAGCTCGACATGAAGGTCAGTCTGATACAGCATCAGACCTAAATTAGATCCTGTTGTTTCTTGTTCCATCACCCAAACTATTTTCTGCTTCCCAAAATGAAGACAAATAGCTCAAATCTTCACATAGATTGATAAATTTGTCGGGTTTTAAATGGTCCGCTATTAAAGAGACCAGAGCCCTCTGCCCAGTGTTACATCACAGATGGTGCGTTCGTGTGTAATTGGATTTCCCATGATTAAACACGGCTTGAAGTTCAAAATCACTTTTAAAGCAAAATTAAAGTGATTTATCATTTTGTTTGCAAAAATGAACATATTTAAATGATAAAAGATATATATTTTGAACAATTTTATGAAAATTAAAAAATGTCAGTGGGGCTTTAAGTTTCAAGTACATTTTGCAGTTCTGTATGCTTTTTAATTTAGTGGTAATAAGAAAAGGTACAGAAGTGGATGTTTTGATTGGAAAAGTTGCAGCACCTTTTGTTAGGGAAATGCCGTTATTTTAAAATAAAGTTTTTTGTTTTTCACATTTTCAGAGATTCTGTACACAGTGTATCAATAAGATCATCTTAGTTCCTAAATCTGAGCAACGAATCCCTTTAGTTGAGCGTGTAAACGGAGCGGGCCTGTACCTGAATGTCAGCTTCTCGTTTTGGCATTGGTCCAAAGTGCTGCAGAATCTGGTTGTGGAAATGGATCTTCAGGTTCTGGAACCAGACCTGGGCCTGGTCATACACCACATCGTGCAGCTCTTGCAGCTTTTCTAGCTCTTCTCCATCGTCCACCTGGCAGGTAAATGTCCAACACGTCAACGACGCCTGCATTCCATCAAACATGATGTTAAAAGCAGCAAACGTTACTGCGGCTCTTACCCTGCTGTCCTCCAAGTGCTCAATGTCTGCAGTATTGTAACCATCCTTCATTCCTCTAGACAAAATCCGGAAGCGTTTTCCTCCAACGGTATCGACCACAGATCGTCCATCGGGGAGGAAATGGACGCTCCTGATGATCAGCATGCATCCGTAATCTGCAAATCTGCAAACAAGGATCGAGTTGTTCCTTTAATTATCAGAAACTCGATGAAAACTGTAGACAAACGGTTCACAAGCAGTGGAACAAAACCTCTTGTGAAGGTCTATTTTTAGAAGAACAACGTGTGTGTGCTGACATTCTTACCCTTTTTGTGGGTCGTTAATACACATCCCAAACTGGTGTGTGCCTGTGTCCATGCAGCGGCGAATCATGAGGCGATAACGTGGCTCAAAAACGTGCAGGGGACAAGGCACAGTGGGGTAGGCCATGGTACACACAAAAATAGGCACATTCTTTGTCAGGCTGCAACGAGGAGAAGAGAAAAGGATCATTGTAAATCTTCTGCAAATGGTGTTAGAGACTGGAGTGGATGAAAAGGCTACTTACTCTGAAAGCTCTCTGTTCTCCTCCAGATGAGTTTTAGTCCTCTCCTCATACTCTCCACTCAAGTGCTGTTTGATCAGCGTGTCCAGGACAGCTGTCACCATGAACTTCCTGCAGGCGAGATACTGGAGACAGCAGAAGGAACATTACAGCAGGTTACAACATGAAGCAGTGAGCTATCTTAGGACTGCAACCTTACCTCTTTTAAGCTCTCTTTGCAGAGGGGACACTGGGGAGTGTGGTCCAAACAACGCTCCAAGCAGTTCTTACAGAACGTATGGCCACACGGTGTAGTCACAGGCTCATAGAACAACCTGTAATGGTCAGAAAGATGTAATCATCAGCGGCCTGTACTGGTTGATCATTCATATTCACAGCTACGGAGCAGAGCTGGCACTGTCCTCGAGGCGCACCAGTACGTCCTTACCTCATGCAAAGGGAACACTCCAGGTCACCGGGGTCCAACAGATCCTCAGGAACATGTCTGCAGGGTTTTGCTTTGCCCCTTTGGTGTTTGGAGACTTTTGCCACACCTAGTCAGTCAAAAGAAACAGGAAACAATTATCCACCCTTTTAAACAAAGCGTCTTACGACTGAAGTGGAACCAAAAGAAAAATTTGACAACTTACCTTGTTTTTTGTGTTTGCTAGTCCCACGGTCCACAACACACGGTTCCATGTCAGACACGGACAGCTTCCTCTTCAGCAGACCCCCCTTGTCCTGGTCGCCCAGCTGAGGAGCCGAGCTCACCCTCTTCAGCCCCTCTTCACTGCTACTGCAGCCGTGCATTCGTAGTGACTGGGCTCGACTTAGACCGGGGCGCTCAGAGCTTTCACACCATTTCTGGACAATGACAGAAATATATCAGTTTTCATTGGAAAAGCAGGAACTGGATCAAAGCAATAAAAATAAAAATGACTACAACATCAGTCTCTGTGCAGATACCTCCTGAGTGTCTACACAGTGTACAGAAGAGGGACTAACTTGGTGTTGGTGCTGTTTCAGAACCGGGCTCTCTGGCAGGACTGGAGCATCTTCCACCAGAGTTTTTGTGCGCAAGTGAGGCAACAGGTTCTGCGACGTTTCCCTCAGACCAACTTTCACGTTGTCATCAACCGGGGAGAGCAGGTCACACAAGATCTGTGAATAAAATGTCATAGAGATGAGGATCACGGCACAGCATTTAAGTAAACACGAGTTAGACAAGGTGGTGTCCAACATAAACACAGAGGAGTACTGATGTTATTACCGTACGCATCACGTACGGCACACAAACTGTTTACAGCAATGGCCCAAGAAAAGATCTAGTGTAAAATTTGACCTTGGTTTGTGACCTTGATCTTGGAGCTGGAGTGATGAAAATATTATGCAACATGCTGTCTAGTGGTGGTACAAATGTGTATCAAGTTTTTAATATTATCTTGAGAAGGTTAAATAGTTACAGACTGGACAAGCAAAGGCCGTATTAAACGAGTCAGCATCTTGATTTGCCTCACTGTGAGGTGGACGGATTGTCTCAGCAAAGAAGTGCTTACTAACACAGATTTACACAAACAAACAATATTTAAGAGAACAAGGCCTCTGGAAGGAAGGAATGGACCTTACCAAGCTCCGCCCAGAAACGCCCCCTAAACTCCCACATGGCTGCATGTCTCACAAGCAAAGCCTCGTGGAGCTTAGGTTCAATGGAAACATGGCGTCGACTGACTCTCTGCAGGGCATTTCTGAGTCGATTAGTGTATCATTTCTGCCAGACTTCAACAAAATATCAGCCACGACAATGGACAGGGGAACCAACAAGTTCATGTCATCTTTTTTGGACGACATCAAGTTGTTTGAGCCACGCGATGCCTCCAACATTGTGCGCGTCACAGCGAAATGCTATCGGTCGATGAGGAAAACAGCAGATCCTCACACCCTCAGCATTATTACAGCTGTGGACAGGATCACTGATGCCTATTGTTCTTGCAAGGCTGGGTAAGTCGGGCATTCATGGTTTTGAGGGTTACTTTTGAAATCAGTGATTTCTGTTGTTGGCAAATGTTTGAGTGTGCCTAGGTCTGATACACTGTACTCGGTGCTAGCGTGGCTAACACGATTACAGTTTAGTGAAAAGCCTTTTCAGGTAGAATGAAATCTTTAATGTATGTTAGATACGGTACACATTGCATATTGATCTCTTCAGCTAATGTAAGACTGTGTAACAGACAGGCTTCAAGGTGTAGAAGTTGTATCGGTATCGGTAAATGCGGTCGTGCACAAGCTTTGATCCAAGCAAGGCATTCAGTTTCACATTTAGGAAAACTGTGAATTTTACTTCCACAAATACGGTCAGGGTACCTGACATCTCCTGTACAGATACCCCACTGACAGTGGAGGACCATTTTTCCAGCCCTGACGCAAAACCTTTCTGCCCGTATGCTAGCTCACGATGTAAATTAGCATGTGTTTATTACTACTGTAGCTTTTGTTTGTGAGACGGTCATGCCTCTGGTAGCTGCGCTGTGACGTGAAATGGGCATTAGCCAATGAAACGCGGCCCTGTGGGCAGAGCTTGGTAAGGTCCATGGCGGTGAGAGAAGGGTAGCCCTGCATACTCCATCTGAAGCACCGAATTCAGCCCTCATTGATGTAGCTGCGTGACAAAACTTGCGTCCTTGTGTTCTCAGAGCAGCTATGCCCGCCCCTTCTTGACACAAGGCCTTAGCCTAACTTTTTCAGGTGCAGGGATGGAGTGGAGACTCCTCTGGGCCGTGTGTCTCGTGAACTATGAAAGGTGTGTGCAAAAACCAATGTCCCACAAACATGTGACTGACTGCACGTCAACTGTTTGGCTTCCAATGGAGTAGGTCAGGTCCTGTAGTGGCAGCAGTTGTCAACATGGGGGCCAGGGGTAAGAGAAGCAGAGCTCTACGTCTGTATTGCATGTTAGCTTAGTGCTACGTTTGTGCTGGCAGTTCTCAACGAGCAAAGCGTAACGCTACGTTTGTATTGGTGGCGGTTTGGATAAAATCTTGGCTCCATATCCAGAAGTGGTAGAGCAGAGTGGGGGATTTAGTAGGCCTGGCATTCGGTTCTGTTGACAGGGTGGGGTGCCCTCCTTGAATAATGGTAGGAGACACTGCAGATATTTTGATGATTCAAGGATGAATGTACAAGCTTTTTCATTAAAAACTGAACTCAGGACAGTTTTCACAAAATAAATAGATATTTGTTTACCAAGTTCTCATTTTACAACTCAAAAAAGCAATTTGGAGCCAATTTTTACAAGTTAAATATGATTATTTCATGATTGTTTTGAGTAATTTATTCATAAACAGTTTATTTTTTAAATATGAAAAGGTAAAAAGTTTGAAAATAAAATAAAATAAAAATTGCTTATTCAAGTGTAATTTCTTTGCTTTCAAATGAACCAGAAATGAAAAATGCTAATTTCATACTTTTCTACATTTTTCAAAGGCTGTGTAGGAATCCTGAAAGAGGCAGACAAACTGCACTCATCATGCTCTGAACGTCTGCAAAGACTTGTGTTGTCCCTGAAAACGCAGAAGTCAAGTGTGTGTCACATATGTAACAACAATGCTGTGCGTGTTCTGTTGATAAGTGGTTCTAATGTCATTAAAGATGGAGTCACAAGACCTGGCCCACTAACAACTTGTGTAATTCTATAACCGATGGTCAGAGAGACGTGGAACTGGTTTAGATATACTGTATATATTTACAGCACAAGTCAAAGTCAAACGCTTGCAAACGTATTCAGAATGAAAGCCCTTTGATTCTCACCTGCATACATGAGTCCACTCATTGTAAAGGTCAGGTTATAGCTTAATTTGTAGTTTGATAGGTTTATTTTAGACTTGCTAACAGTCTGAATCAATGAGTCACAATTATTTATTCTTTATGAAACAAGAATACTGCATGCGGCACATTAAATGCCCATTGACAAACAACAATCTACAGCAATGACCCAGAAAAGCAAAGACCTTGTTTTGACTTTGACCTTGATTTTTGACCGCTAAGAGCTGAGGTAATGAAAAGATACACACCGTCAAGTAGTATCTGGTTTTGTTGGATTATAAATTGTGGCCTAGACAAACAAAGACCTTGTATAAACTTTGATTGAAACCTTGATTTGTGACCTTGACCTTAAAGCTGGGGTGAGGAAAAGTGTATGTGACACTCCATCTAGTGTTGATGTATATGTGTATGAAGTTTCATTAAATCAAATGGCACAGACAAATGAAAGTTTATGAACAGACTATACTAAACCGCCTGCCTTTGATGTATAATAAAAACATATTTGCTTTTACAAAAATCTAAGTTATTTTAATTCTGACTGTTGTTTCCTTCCTAAACATTTTAGCATAAACATGGCTGGACATTTATTTCACAGTCTGAGCAGAACGTCGAGGCGCTGGTCTGCATTTCAAACTACAATTCACTCAGTAATGACAGTAAAGTCTGCAGTGAGATTTAATAAGCAGCTCCTCCTGCAGCATCTACATCACCAATAGTCACAGATAATCAAGTTTTC
>JBBPBX010025113.1:17988-39154 GCA_038048925.1 Garcialebias charrua | reverse complement strand
GGGGCATTTATGTGTTGTTGTGTTCCAGGCTGTGGAAGAAGAATAAACACGTTGTCGGACCTGAGCTCCGTGGTCTCAGCCTTATGATATAAGCTGCTTGACTATAACCCACAGCTATACCAGATTAACAGAAAGCATAAAGCTACAACATGGTGTCAGAAGTTTGGCTGCCGAGTCAGTGAACAGAAACGACGGTGCAAGTGAGCTATAAAAAGATTAGCGCCAAAGCTAACATAGCATTAGCATGGAGCAGTTCAAGCCACCGTCGCCGCTCATACTCACCGGCAATTTGTCTGAGGCATGGCGCAGATGGGAACAGCGATTTCATCTCTACATGACAGCTACAGGTGCGTCCGAGAAAGATGAAGAGGTTAAAATAGCCATTCTTCTTCACACTATCGGCGAGGAGGCATTAGAAGTGTACAACACGCTCACCATTACACCAGCCGGAGACGCACTCACAGTAGATGAGGTCTAGCCTGGTTTAAACCAGACCCTTGTCCTTCACTTCGCTTTGGACTAGGGTCTGGCATCTCTGCCATAGACAACGATTTCTCCTGGAGATTTTTGAATGGACCAATCAGAGAACAGGAGGCAGAGTTTTGTTAGTTTAGTCTGGTGAGGTCCAGGCTATTCAGATAAATTGCTCAGAAACCACTCGGTGGATATTTTTTCTGCCACCAGTGTGTAATTATATGTCTTTAATTTACTGACTGTTGGCCTAGATGAAACATTTGAGATAAAATTCGATTTTTTATCATTTATTTTCGTAGCGCACCCGAGGCTGTTTGGAAAATATCAAACCGAAACTATTTAATATCCAGCAGATTTGACCATTTCGTGAATTGATTTAGGAACTGTTAAGCTCAGGAACACTTCTGATATAACGTCAGCGGTGAAATATATTTTTTCTCAGCAGAGAAATAATAGTTTTTTACCTTGTTTTGATGAAAATTCGTTCGTGGCGGCAGCCATTTTGAATGACGACGTCAGTCGACATCGTTCAAAACTCCGCCTTCTGCTCTCTGATTGCTCAGGAACACTTCTGATATAACGTCAGCTATGAAATATATTTTTTCTCAGCAGAGAAATAATAGTTTTTTACCTTGTTTTATTGAAAATTCCTTCGTGGCGGCAGCCATTTTGAATGACGACGTCAGTCGACGTCGTTCAAAACTCCGCCTTCTGCTCTCTGATTGGTCCGAACAAAAATCTACCGGAGAAATCCTTGTGGGTGGGTGCAGTCCCAGACTGTGCAGTGAAGGGAAATGAGAATTGAGCGGAGCTGTGCAGGAAGGCGAGGGCCAGGCTAGATGAGGTCCTAAAAGCATTCAAAATCTACTGTAGCCCGCAGAAGAATGTTGTTTTTGAACGCCATCAGTTTTGGTCACATCCGATGTCTACAGGAATAACAGTGGACAAGTATGTCACAGAACTGCGTCAAAAAAGCAAAGACTGTGAGTTTGGCCAAATTGTGGATGATATGATTAGAGATAAGCTGGTGTTCAGCATAAATGACATTCATCTGAAGGAGAGATTACTGCGTGACAAAGAGCTCACTCTGAATAAGGCCATTGAAATTTGCAGGTCTGTAGAAGTGGCTAAAACACAAATCCAAGCCATGCACTCACCTCCTATAGTCCAGGAAGCAACAGTAGATGCATTAAAGAAAACATCTGGACACATAAAATGGGGACAAAGCAAAAATAAAACCAGTAACAAGCAAGCAGTTTGTACAAAATGTGGAAACAAACATGAGCCTAGACAATGTCCAGCATATGGGGCAACATGTCACAAATGTGGAAAAAATAACCACTTCTCAAAGGTGTGCAGATCAAACACTGGAAAAATCAGCACCTATTATAAAACAAAGACTGTGAATAATTTAGAGGCTGATATGGACACTGTACATAGGAATTGTACAGAGGGACAACAATGAGGCAGAAAGTTGGACAGAAACAGCTACAATAAGAAGTGTGCCCATCACGTTCAAGCTTGATACAGGAGCAGAAGCAAATGTGCTCCCTATGCACATATACCACAAACTGCCGGGTCCCATTCAACTACAACCCACAAAAACTGTGTTAGTAGCTTTTGGTGGTACTCGTATACATGCAGATGGACTTGCTTCTCTTGAATGTAAAACTAACAAAGGCAGTGCCGTGCTCCACTTCCTGGTATCCAGCCAAGCAGACAAAGCGATCCTGGGGGGTCAAGCCTGCGAGGAGCTACAACTGGTGAAGCGAATCAACACGATCGGAGCAACGCCACTAAAGATGAATAAATCACCAGACACCAAAGAAGAGCTGGTGGAGAAACATGCTGAGGTGTTCACAGGTTTAGGTGAGTTCCCTGGAGTTCACCACATACACATAGATCCAAATGTTACACCTGTTATTCATGCATGCAGAAATGTGCCTCTCTCCATATTGGACTCACTTAAAAAGACAATAACTGACTTAAAGAACAGAGAAGTGATAACTCCTGTCAATGAGCCCACAGAATGGGTGAACAGTCTGGTTGTTACAAAGAAGAAAAATGGTACACTAAGGGTGTGTTTGGACCCTTGTGACCTGAATCGAGCAATCAAACGTCAGCATTACTCCATTCCCACACCTGAGGATGTCCGCAGCAGGCTTGCTGGAAAATCTGTCTTCACCATTCTAGATGAAAAAGATGGATACTGGCAGATTAAATTAGATGAGTCATCCTCAAAACTATGCACATTCAACACACCATGGGGAAGGTATCGCTTTCTCCATCTGCCATTTGGAATTAAATCTGCAAGTGAGGTGTTTCAGCAAAAGAATTGTGAAACATTTGGGGACATTCCTGGCGTGTTCATCATAGCTGATGACATGATCATTGCAGCTAGGGTTGCCAACTCCTTGATAAATAAATAAGGGACACCTCTCGGCAGGGCTTGTCTTGAGGACAATATTTTCCACATCAACTGAGAGCTTGTCCAGAGATTTTTTTACAGTGTTATGGACAATATGTGCATGGCAGTTGCCACGAAGGATGTCACTGTTGGCCTCTCTCAATTTTGTGAAGACTGAGTTGTGGATGCCATAATTGACATTTGTGTTGTCAGCACTGAATGCAGAAACATAATCTAGGGATAGATCCAAATTTTCAAGGGAGCTTCGTATAATTTTGACTATCCCCTCAGCAGATTCATCTGGATTTTCAACAAAATCTATTACCTTGCTGACTACTCCATTCTCTGGTGTGAAAAACTGCACAACCAAGGGAAACATCTTCCGATTTCCCTTGTTTGAGGCATCGGTTTGAAGAGAAAATGGTAGTGGGTTCTTTTCACTTTTCAATTTTTGAACCACTTCCTCTATTGCTTTTGGACACAAGACATCTGTGACCACTGCCTCAGCCTTTGTCCTCCCACAGGACATCTTCTTGGCAATGCTGGAGTCATTCAGTGTTTGAAGAGTCAGTTTAAATCCACAATCAGCTGAATTGTAACTTAAAGCATGCTTCACAGTATGAAATATATGGGCTATTTCTGCAGCAGTCACCTGTAATTAAGGGACAAAATAAAAAAATACTTTATAAATTTGTGTAATTTAATTTTTTATTTATATAATTATTTTTAAATATATTTTATGCATTCATTTTTCAATTCTACTTGTTTGTTACAATAATATTCATTCATTCATTCAACCTTTATTTATACAGGCTAGCCTCTATGATCTATGATCACATTTTTGGCCTGCTCACATTCATGCTCACACTTTTACGCATTAAACTTATCATTACTCCCCCCCCCTCCTTTTTTATATATATATATTTTTTTTACATACCATATCTGCCTCTGGTGTTGCCCGGTGCAGAACAAATTGGTCAAGGGTTCTCCTGGTTTTGTTGTCTTTCACGTTTCTTATGTGTCCAACTGCAGAAGCATGCTGTTTCACATCACACTGTCCACCGTGGGCTACAGAAAAAGCACGCTTGCAGACAGTACAGTTCGCTTTGTAGTCATTATCATTCACACGTTCCAGCCACACATGTTCCTTTTCCCACTCGACTCTGTATTTTTGCAGCCGTTTCTTTTTTTTCCTGGGGGGAGTAGTCAGGCTCGAAGGTGATCTATGTTCACTGTTTAAATCACCTGAATGCTTGCCGCTTGCGTCCATGCTGCCTTCTTCTTCAAATGCTGTCGCTGCTGTGTCTTCCGTAAACAGCCAAGACTGGACCAATGAGATGAGCCAGATTCTGTAGTTTCAATCACGTGTGTAAAAGGGCTGTCCGCTCATTGGTCACAGAGCAGAGCGGCTTCTTAACCGTAATAATTGACATAAAAGCGCATCATTATGTATCAACTCCATTGACGTTGACAGAATAGTTTTGATTCTCACGATATTACGGGACAAAGTGCGTCCCGTAATAGATCAATAAGGGACGCGTACTTTTGTTTCTAAATACAGAACGATTCCGTTTTTCAAGGGACGGTTGGCAACCCTAATTGCAGCGGAGACAGAGCGCGAACATGATGAAATCATACAGAAAGTTATGGAGAGAGCAAAAGCAGCAAATGTGAAATTTAACAAGGACAAGATCCAATTCAAAGTGAACACTGTAAAATATATGGGGCACGTCATCACAGCAGCAGGCCAGAAAGCTGATGACACAAAGATCAAAGCCATAGTGGACATGCCCACCCCAGAGGACAAACAAAGTCTTCAGCGCTTACTAGGGATGACAAAGTTTTTAGCACAGTACATATCAAATGAGGCATCACTCACTGCACCCCTAAGGCAACTACTCAAAAAGGACACTGTGTGGCAGTGGCAGCCACACCACAGTGAGGCGCTACAGACACTCAAAGCTGCCCTCACACAAGCACCAGTTCTGAGATTCTATGACCTCAAAAAACCACTAACACTGCAAGCAGACTCTTCAAAAGATGGACTGGGAGCGTGTCTGCTACAAGAAGGTCACCCTGTGTGCTACGCATCACGAGCACTTACAGACACTGAAAAGAGATACGCACAAATAGAAAAAGAGCTGCTGGCCATTGTGTTCGCCACCAAAAGATTTCACCAATATGTTTACGGGAGACCAGTGACGGTCCAGTCTGATCATAAACCTCTTGAAGTGATCGTACGTAAACCACTTTGCAAAGCACCAGCAAGGTTGCAAGGAATGCTCCTCCAGCTACAGAGGTATGATCTCACTGTTACTTACACACCTGGTAAACACATGTACATTGCTGATGCTCTCTCACGAGCCATAACAAACAACAACAACAACCATGTTGATGAGAATCCCTGTGAGGAGAGAGTTGTGTATGCCATAGAAGCCACAGATGCCTTAAGTGAGGACACACTCAACCAGCTAAAGAAGGCAACTGCAGCAGACAGTGTGTTACAAGCTGTGTGTGAAAAACACATGAATGGCTGGCCCACACAAATGAAAAGCTTGGATAGATCCCTCCACAGCTACTGGCCAATGCGACATAATATCAGCATACACAGAGACATTGTTATGGTCGGGGACAAAATTGCTATACCGCAAAACTTCAGGAAGGTGATCTTAGAAAAGTTGCATCTTGCACATCAAGGAGTACAGCGCACTAAAGCCAAAGCACGCAAAGTACTGTACTGGCCTGGAATGGCACACGATATACAAACCATGGTTGAGAAATGTGCACAGTGCCAACAAATGCAACCAAGACACCAAGTGGAACCACTTATCCCACATGCAGTCCCAGAGCTACCATGGATGAAACTTGGAGCCGACATCTTTGAGCTGAATGGCCAGTCATATCTGTTGTTAGTGGACTACCTGAGTAAATACCCTGAAGTACTGAATATACCAGACAAAACAGCACGGACAGTGATACAAAAGATGAAGTCTGTCTTCGCACGACATGGGATTCCCAAGGAGATAGTGAGTGATCATGTTCCTTTTGCCAGCTATGAGATGAAATCATTTGCAGCTTCGTGGGAAATAAAACTCACTTTCTCCAGCCCAGGTTTTCCCTCCTCAAACGGAATGGCAGAGCGAGCCATAAAGACTGTTAAACATGCTCTAAAGAAAGCAATGCATACCGGCACAGATCCACATCTAGTGCTGCTGTCCCTGAGAAATACACCTGTCACAGGACTGGACATGTCACCTGCTCAAATGCTGATGGGAAGAGTCCTGCGCAGCACACTGCCATGTTCTAGTGCTGTGCTCAAACAATCTACCCCACACAACATTCCCACCAAAATAAGAGACATGCAGACCCGTCAGAAACAACACTTTGATGAGCGTGCAAAGCCACTACCAGTGTTACACCCAGGTAACACAGTGCACATGCAGACACAGCGTGGCTGGGAGCCAGCAGTTGTTATTCACCAGAGAGAGGAGCCACGTTCCTACACGGTTCAAACCCCAGCAGGAAAGATGCTCAGGAGAAATAGGAGACATTTGAGGAAGATTCACCCAAGTTTGTTCAGAAACACTCCTCCTGATGAACAATCTGACCCAGAAGAACAGTCCACTGAGGAACCACCAGGGGAAACAAACACTTCTCCTCCTGCAGCTGTGAACAATGTACCCACATGTTACACACGCAGTGGTCGGGCGGTCAGACGTCCCTCCAGGTACAGGGATGATTGAAGGGACATTTCAGCTACAGTTCATTATGCAGTTGGTTTGTTGGTTTGTTTATTTTTTTTTTTTTAAAAAAGAAGAGAAAGGTGAATGTAATGTTTTATGGATGTTCAATGTATCCAATCTGTTTATATATGAAGCAACCTAAATACAGAATACTAAAGGAAAGGAATGTTTATCAAAAGCAAGTTTGCAAATGTTTGATGTTCATACTCAAAAGATCTGGTCAAGAAAATATTTGTATTCTGGAAAAAGAGGGATGTGGTGTATTGTAGTGAAAGCAATACATGCTGTTAAGACTGTGAACACTAGGGGCGCAACGGGGCATTTATGTGTTGTTGTGTTCCAGGCTGTGGAAGAAGAATAAACACGTTGTCGGACCTGAGCTCCGTGGTCTCAGCCTTATGATATAAGCTGCTTGACTATAACCCACAGCTATACCAGATTAACAGAAAGCATAAAGCTACAACAAGACTGGTACCGTTTTTTCCGGGCTATAGGTCACAGTTTTTTGCCTAATTTGCATGCCCTGCGAGTAATAGAGAGGTGAGACTTGTTTATGAATTTCTTCCCATGTTTTTTGACCCATTTCTGGCTCAGATATGACCGTTTTTCATTTAGGCCAAAAATTGTGCAGTACCACTTTCGGCCGCGAGGGTACACTGATCGTTCCCACCTCATGTGTCCGACGAGAGCCTCCTCTGGTCGGATTGACTCTGTCGCAGCCCAGCCTCCTGCTCTGGAGCTCGGACACTTCCAGAGAGTCCACTGACCGTTTCCAGCTCATGTGTCTGAAAAAAGCCTCCTCTGCTCGTGTTGATTCAGTCGCTGCCGGGCCTCCTTCTCTGGAGGTAACTACTGTTAGCTGTATTTGTTAGCAACGGGTACTATTTATCTGTGTTTGTTAGCAAGACAAGTCAAGAACCACAGGACTGATTTTTACCAAACTTACAGAACGTAATTACTTGGTGGTCATTTATAAACTGCAGGAGATGTTTAGAGCTAAAAAAAAAAAAGATCTTTTAGCATGTTGTTTGTTGTTAGCGGTAGCTACCTAAACGGATACTATTTAAATAAATAACATGATCCACAGGACAGATTTTTTTCAAACTTACAGAATGTAATTACTTGGTGATCATTTACAAACTGTGACCTATATGAGATATTTGAGCTAAAATTCGATTTATTTATAATTTATTTTGGCAGCTCACGCGGCGGTTTGGAAGAAGTCAAACCAAAACAATTTAAATCCAGTTGATTTGACCATTTCGTGAATTTATTAAGGAACGGTTAAGCTCAGGAACCCTTGTGCTATAATGTCAGCTAAGAAATATATATTTTTAAGTGTTTATTTAGCTAAATTTTAAAGAAATAAAGCCGTCCCACCCGCGCGCGTGCACATGGCGAACTACTTTTTTTAATCCAGCTGATTTGCATTTATTAAGGAAAAGTTCAGCTAAGACGCATCTTTGCTATAATTTTCAGCAAACAAATACAGCAAACCCCCTACTTACGTACGAGTTTGGGACATAAGAACTGTTCGCAGCTCGATTCTGCCGTAGCTAGGGGGTGAAAATAGTGTCCCGTTCGTAGGTCCTTATTCTGTTCGTAGGCCGCGGAAATACCGCTAACGGAGCGCCGCGCACACATTTAAGCATGTACAGTAGTGTACTGTAATGTTAAAGATCCACTGACGTGATTTTTCTACTATTCATCAAACTGCTCAAAATATATATATTTTATCATTTAAATATGTTCGTTTTTGCAAACAAAATGATAAATCACTTTAATTTTGCTTTAAAAGTGATTTTGAACTTCAAGCTGTGTTTAATCGTGGGAAATCCGTTTACACCCGAACGCACCATCTGTGATGTAGAGTGCAGAGTTGAGGCAGAGCTCTGGGCATGTCACGGTGTGCGCAGCTCGACATGAAGGTAAGTCTGATACAGCATCAGACCTAAATTAGATCCTGTTGTTTCTTGTTCCATCACCCAAACTATTTTCTGCTTCCCAAAATGAAGACAAATAGCTCAAATCTTCACATAGATTGCTAAATTAGTCAGGTTTTAAAATGTCCGCTATTGAAGAGACTGGAGCCCTCTGCCTCTCACTCTGGACATTACGTCACAGATGGTGCGTTCAGGTGTAAACGGATTTCCCATGATTAAACACAGCTTGAAGTTCAAAATCACTTTTAAAGCAAAATTAAAGTGATTTATCATTTTGTTTGCAAAAACGAACATATTTAAATGATAAAATATATATATTTTGAGCAATTTGATGAATAGTAGAAAAATCATGTCAGTGGATCTTTAAACATTGCTATTCACATTTACAGAATAAATAAAAATATAATTTCTTACTTTGAGATGGTCAAAGCCGACATCTTAGGTTGCCATGCGTTGATTGTTGTCGGGCCGAGCAGCGCGGCGGCCGGCGAGCGAACCACGGCAGCTGCTCGAGGCCTGTGTTAGCTTCTGCTAGCCAGGCCATGAGCTGGTGTTGGAGCGGCGGTGCGGCGCGATCGGCGATCAATCTGCAGCTGCTGCTCCAGCCTGAGACGTCCACAGAGCTCACAGAGCGATTCCAGCTAGTAATTAATCCATATGATGCGATCCTGGTCACCAGTCTTCAAAGGCCGGCTCCCGGCAGCTAACCTAAAATGGCGTCCGGTGTTCTACATTAATTTGTGACCGGAGACCTTCAAAGGCCCCCGTGACTGAACCTAAAATGGCGTCCGGTGTTCTACATTAATTTGTGACCGTGTAAACTGAAGACCTACTTCTTGCTGCCCAAGATTGCGCAATCATGACAAAAATGATCAGAAATGATCATTTTTATCATAATTATTATTTATAAAGCCTTTAAAACAACCACAGCTGCAACAAAGTGATGTACACATGAAATTAAGAACATTTAAACACAAACAAAAAAAAAAAAAAAAATTTTTTTTTTTTAATACAGTAATTTCATATTTTTATTAAATATGATACGTTCGTAGGTCCGGGCGGCCGTAGGTCGATGGAGTCGTAGGTAAGGGGTCACCTGTAATTGTTTTTATCGTGTTAATCTTGTAAATTCCTTCCGTGCTCGCTCGCTTCTGTGGCCGCCATTTTCAGCAGGACAAATGAGGCGCTGACGCGTCGCGTAGCGGTGACGCATGATACATGCAACCTAAAAAAAGATGCGACCCGTTTATGAATTTTTCCAAATTATTGCCAATAATTGGACAAAGCGATCTATATAACGGTGCGACTTTTCAGGCGGAAAATACGGTATATGTATTTTTTATTATTGTATGCTTTGTATGCTTTGTATGCTTTTTAATTAACTTGTCTTTTATGTTATTGTACAGCACTTTGGTTGACCTTGTGGTTTTTAAAATGTGCTTTATAAATAAAGTTGATTGTTTGATTGAAAACATCACACTGTGATCTTTGAAACTGCTTTTACATTAAACTACAGACTTGAAAACAAATTTGGTTAAATTTTGTCCTTAAATTTTTAAGGTTTTTCTTTCATTAAATTTACAAACATAAAAGTATTACATATTAAATATTAGTTTGTCTGCAAACACCATGGGGTCCTCCTAGAAGAGCTGAAGGGGTGGCTGTTGATGCCTGTGTCTCCCTGGTAAAGCTGATGCCCCTGTGACATGCAAGCAGAAGATATGGATGATGGATGGATGGTGAAGACCAAACACAGCATGAGTGGTCAGTTCAGTTGAACACACGCTTGTTTGCTTCAGATCAGCTGTTCAAATCTCTGCAGGTTCAAATAAAAGCTGCACCAGGCAGGCAGTCTTTCAGCTGAATCTCTCAGCGATCACAGTTGGATGGTTGATAAGTGAAAACTGTCCAAAGGACAGTTTTCTGAATTGTTGACTGTTTTTGTCTGACTTCATCCTAGAACCAAATAATTTATAACGTAATAACAGTTGAGCAGATTCTAATGGTACGTCCAGACCGAACAGCGTTTCAACTTCCAAAAAGCTCGTCACGCACGCAAGTGGACGCACTTGGTGTCCAGACCAGAACGCCAGAACGCGAAACTGCTGCGGGGTGTGTGGGAGGAGCTTACTGGTATACCGAGTCCTCACTGCACTCCGCCAGGCGAGGAGCTTTTTATTTCTGTCTCTGTGGAGCAGACTTGACTGGTCGTGAAGGAATTGTCGCGAACACACAGCTACAATGAGTTTCTCTTCCATAGTCCATGACTCCGCGGGTTTTTTCTGTGTCCCACAAACAATACGTCACATAGTTGCGCAATCGTTTCCGCGTCACATAGGGACTCTCCCCCTCTCCCCCTGACCCCCTCTCTTCTCCCCCCGACTCTCCCTGATCAACCAATCAGGGAGAGTTGAACGGCGTTTGAACCGCAAAATCTTCAGCTAGATCAACGTGTGCTTTGGAGGCTGACGCGGGTTCACGTGCACGGAAAAACGCTTTCCATCACGCTCAACACGCACGTCACGCATTGACTTTGCATGTAAGCTGGACGCTCCTGCCGTTGAAACGCTGTTAGGTGTGAATGCACCATAATAATCTTTTTCTTACAATTCTTTAAAGGTCAAATGCAAATGGAAAATTTTCTTAACTTTCAGTATGGATTTAAACAAACACTATACACACGTAACATTGTAAAATAGGTTTAGGAAATTTAATGTTCCAGGATACCACTTTAGAAAAAAAAAAGTTAAATAGGAAAAGTAAGAAGTGAAAAATGTACATTAATGATTTTCCATATGTTGTCTCACGGGCTATATCCAGAAGAAGACGAGTGTTGTTCCTGCTGCGTCTGGTTCAATTCTTCATGTTCTTCAGTGCAGAAATCAGACTTTTCTTTACTGGACTCTTTTCTCTTTCTCTTGACTGGAAAAGAAGAAAAAGTGGTTAATCCAGTCTAAATACTGTTTTTAAATAAATGCATAAAACAAAGAACGGTGCTGCTACTAGTTGTTGTTCTGAAGAGCTGCTTGGAGCCAGTTAAACCAGCTAAACTGTTTTATAAATAATGAAAATAATATAATAACAATGGATATATGAATCAGAAGGTGCCTTGTCTTACACAGATACAAATATTCTTTATTGTCATTCACAGCTGTGGTGGAATGAAATTATGTACACAGAGTCCCAGTTACATCCAACAGTAAAAAGTAAAAGAAAAACAGTAATAAGATCTAAGATATGAACTAAGGAAAAATCAACTAAAAATATGATAAGCACTAAAATCATAAAAACAATGAACACAATACGCTGAACAGCTGCACGGACATGAGTCTATGCTAAAAGATGTTGTTGTTGTTTTTGTATTGAACGCTCGTTCTGATGTGCTAAAAGATGAGCATGAATGAACATAGCAACATGAAACAGATCAGCAACATGAAACGGATCAGCATCAACATATGATATGATTTTTCACAGTGATTCTCTTGGTTAGATATTAATCGGGTTGCAGAAACGGGAGTGGGAGACAGTTGGCATTGATGCAAATTAGCTTAGCTTCGTAGCATCGATGTAGTCCTATTATGGCATCAGCCTTTTTTGTTAGTTAAAAATATGTTCAGAACTGATGAGTTGAGTACCGTAACTGAAAATATGTTTAAAGTTGGAAAACACCATCTTAAATAAATTCTTCAATATATACCGTATTCGTCGGTGTATAATACGCTTTGACCAAATATTGCCAAAAACCAGGAAAAAATCGTACATTATACGCTTCGGTGTTTAATACGCGTTGCCGTGATGGTATTTTTTAGGACCACTAGATGGCGCCAAACCCTCCCCGACGCCGACGTAACGCGTCATCCACCGCTGAAGTTACGCGTCACCGTTGAGACAACCCGGAAATGCGGTCCATTGTGCAGCGCAAGCTGAATTTCATTAAAATTTAACTACAGAAACGCCTAAAATATATTTGTTAGCTGAATATATATGTTAATTTGTCTCTGTTTAATTTTTGTTAATAAAGGATTACAAATCAGCTGAATTTAAAATGTAAACAACACGATGTGCGCGCCGCGCACACACACACACACACAACAGGCCCACAGGCCCGGTTTGGAGCGAGAGCTGAATTTAATTAAAATTAAACTACCATACAGAAATACTTAAAAATATATATTTGTTAGCTGAATATATATGTTAACGTGTCTCGGTTTAATTTTTGTCAATAAACGATTACAAATCAGCTGAATTTTGAACGTAAACAACACGATGCGCGCACCCAGAAACGGTTTGCTGCAGCGCAGCAAGAGCTGAATTTAATTAAAATTAAACTACCGTACAGAAACACCTAAAAATATATATTTGTTAGCTGAATATATATGTTAACGTGTCTTGGTTTAATTTTTGTTAATAAATGATTACAAATGAGCTGAATTTAAAATGTAAACACGATGCGAGCACACAGAAACGGTTTGCAGCAAGAGCTGAATTTAATTAAAATTAAACTACCGTACAGAAACTTCTAAATAATATATATTTGTTAGCTGAATATATATGTTAACGTGTCTCTGTTTAATTTTGGTTAATAAATGATTACAAATCAGCTGAATTTAAAATGTAAACACGATGCGCGTACACAGAAACGGTTTGCAGCAAGAGCTGAATTTAATTAAAATTAAACTACCGCACATAAACGCCTAAAAATATATATTTGTTAGCTGAATATATATGTTAACGTGTCTCTGTTTAATTTTTGTTAATAAATGCATTTTGACTGTTACAACAACATAAATATTAGCGGCTTTAAAATTAATACACGCTCACCCCGTCATAAAAATGACCGAAACAGATACCGTTTTCAGTTTTTATTCAAACAAATTATTTACACTACCTGTACCTATTCAAATCCTTCAAACAGCCTACAGCCTGCAGCACGAGGCAGGTCACCGGTACAAGGTCCCTGTTCCTCTTCTTCTTCTTCCTCTTCCTCCTCGCTCTCTGAGTCCTCTGTTGCTGCCCATAGCGCCCATAGCGGTCGAAACTGGTACTGCACCATTTTTGGCCAAAATGAAAACCGGCGAAACAGAGCTAAAAATGGGTCTAAAATTATGGGGAAAAATCCATAGATAATACGCTTCGGTGTATAATATGCAGGACATTCAAATGAGAAAAAAAACTGCGTATTATACACCGACCAATACGGTAAGCAATGGCTGTGTCCATAAGCTAGCATCCCTCTCATTAATAGCTGGGCGATCATTTCTAATAAATCCGTCCAGCTCGCTTTTGGATCTTGTCGTCACCCAAAAAGCGCAAAAACGCCTGCACCTCCACATTTGACCACTGATTGGACATGATTTGTATTTTTTTTAGAGCTAAAACAATACGAAAGGAAGTCAAAGCTTTGGTGTGATGCGGGCAGAATACAAGATGGAGGATCCGTTGTTTTGAAAAGACACTAAAAAGACTCCTCCACAGACTCCTCCCCCTACTAATCAGTGGCCGACAGTGTTTCTGACGTGACGGCATGGCTCGCTTGCGGCTCGGATGGACCCTCAAGTGAAAGGCTTCCAGAATTATGGTGCGGCGTGGTTCGGAAGTCTGGTGGAAATGGCGTCCAGCGCGCGTCTGGCACGCAAATATTACGCAATATCCGACCCGCGCCTAGCACTGGAAAAGGGGCATTAGTCTTGATTTCACAATTCTCTCCCAGATCTTCATTGTGTGACTCATGAACTTAATTCCCCTGTAGTTGCTACACTCTGTACATCACCATTGTTCTTAAAAATGAGCACCAGCACACTTCTTCTCCATTCCTCAGGCGTTTTCCCACCTTCAAATATGCAATTGAATATTTGAGTCAAAAACCTCACTGCCATCTCTCCAAGACATTTCCAAACCTCCACTGGTATGTCATCAGGTCCTACTGCCACCCTCTTCATTCTTTTCCAAGCTTTCTGGACTTCACCCTCACTAATCTTTCCCACTTCCTGTCAAATGTTTTTATTACCACTACTTTTCTTTTTCTTTCTTTCTCTTCGTGCATTAGCTCCTCAAAGTACTCCTTCCATCTTCCAGTGACACACTCCTCACTTGTTCGACTATTACCGTTCCTATTTTTAACAAGCCTAACCTGCTGCACATCCTTTTCAGCCTGATCCCTTTGTCTTGCCAATTGGTACAAGTCCTTCTCGCCCTCTTTAGTGTCCAGTCTCCCATACAACTCATCGTACGCCCTGTGCTTTGCCTTAGCTACTTCCCTCTTTGCTCTACATCCCATCTCCTTATATTCTTGTCTCTTCTCTTCAGTCCTCTCACTGTCATATTTCTTCTTGGTTAACCTCTTTCTTTGAACGGCGTCCTGCACTTCACTATTCCACCACCAGGTTTCCTTATCATCCATTCTCTGTCCAGATGACACACCAAGTATCTTACTACATGTCTCTCTTATTAATATTGCTGTAATAGCTCAGTCACTTGGAAGCTCTTTCTTACCACCCAGAGCCTTTACCAGCTCCTCTTTGAATTTCTCACAACATTCTTCCTTCTTCAGCTTTCACCATTTGGTCTTCTTCTCTGATTCTACTCTTTTTCTCTTCTTCACAACAACAGTCATTCTACACACAACCGTATGATGCTGTCTGGCCACGCTATCCCCTTGCACAACCTTACAGTCTCCAATCTCCCTCCGGTTTCCTCTTCAACACAGAATGTAGTCGACCTGCGTACTCCTTCCGCCACTCTTATGCCCCTTTTCCACCGGTCGGCACGGGTCGGATCAGATCGGCTCAGATCGGCTCAGTTCAGGTCACATCTAAAGCCCCTTTTCCACCGGTCGGCACGGGTCAGATATTACGTCATATGTGCGTCGCAGAGACCCCCTTTACGCCTTCCCCACCGGATATTCCGTGCTGCCCCGCGCCAGATTTCTTGAGATTTTTGGTGTGGTTTCAGAGGGGTGCCAACGCGTGCTCACCCGCTCCGGAAGGAGGAGACTCGAGCTGTTTTCACGGAAGCGAGGGAAGCGATCACGGCAGGACTTTACATGATANCTCTACAAATCTCAACATCCTCAATTTTGAGTGGAACATCAACAGTTTTCTTTTTATTACCGAATATCATGTAATTAGTTTTTTCTAGATTTAATGATAATTTATTTATTTTAAACCAAGTTTGTATCTTGACAAATTCTGTCTTTATCAATTCTAACATTTGTTCTATATCTTCACCTGAACAGAAAAAAGTGGTATCATCAGCGAAAAGTACACATTTAAGGAGTCCTGACACATTTACCAAGTCATTCACATATAAAATAAAAAGCTTTGGTCCAAGTACAGAGCCTTGGGGAACTCCACATGTGATATTACAGAGGTCAGATCTTACATCATTTATTTGTACAAATTGTTTCCTATTTTTTAAGTAGCTAGATACCCACTGTAATGCTGGTCCTCTAATACCATATTTGTTCAGTTTTTCAAGGAGAATGGTGTGATCAATAGTATCGAATGCTTTTTTTAAATCAACAAAGATACTGATACAATGTTGTTTTTGATCGACAGCAGTAGTTATTTGTTCCATTAATTCCATGAGAGCCATTGATGTAGAGTTTTTTTTATCTAAACCCATACTGACTGTTGCTTAGAATATTTTGTTTATCTATAAATTGGTCTAGTCTGTTTACAAATAGTTTTTCAAGAATTTTTGAAAACTGTGGTAACAAGGATATAGGTCTATAATTGTTGAATACACATTTATCACCATTTTTAAAAAGAGGAACGACCTTAGCTACTTTCATATTATCTGGAAAAATTCCTGTTGAAAATGATAAGTTACATATGTATGTGAACGGCTCAATAATATGGCTCATTATGTCCTTTACAAACATCATATCCATGTCCACCCAGTCTTTCGATCTCTTGTCTGTAAGATGTTTTACTACATTCATTATTTCCTCTTTGTTAGTTCCATTTAGGAAAATACTATTTGCACAACCTGTAATTGAGTGGATCATATTTTTATCTACTTTTGGTATCTTAGCTGCAAGGCTTGATCCAACATTCACGAAATATTGATTAAATCCATTTACAATTAGGGATGCACCGATCCACATTTCTCACTTCCGATCCGATCCGATACTTATTAACTCAGTATCGACCGATACCGATACTTTCCCGATCCGATACTGTTCAGGTATTTGACTCTGTATAATGAAACTTTTGCACCCAAACTATTCATTTTAACATTGTGTGAGATAAACCCAATGAAGACACTCTTAAGCCTTACAATAGGGAACCCCCTTATTGTAAGGCTTAAGAGTGTCTTCATTGGGTTTATCTCACACAATGTTAAAAAGGGCAGTCACAGATTGTGATTGAACACAAGTGCTCTTTGAAGCTGGATCGGAAAAGTATCGGCAGGTTTGATCCGATACCCGATACTTAAATAATGCTGGTATCGGATACCGATACCGATAATGGATCGGATCTGCCCCATCCCTATTTACAATTTCATTTTCATCATGAACTTCATCGTTGTCTTTTACAAAATATTTTGAAATACCAGTTTTTGCTTTATGATTCTTCAGTACACCATTCATTACTCGCCATGTTGCTTTCATATCACCATTAGTTTTATCTAATAATTTACTATAATATTCTTTCTTATGTTTCCTTATAATCCCTACTAATTTATTTTTATACTTTTTATATTTTTCTTCTGCGCTCTGACTTCGCAATTTCAAGAAACATGAATACAAATAATTCTTTTTTTTACATGCATTTCTTAACCCTTTTGTCATCCATGGTTGATCATTTGTATTTCTCTTTGTGTAATTTGTTTGCACACAATTCTTTTCATACAGGGTTTCCAAGATATTCATAAACTCATCATATGCTCTGTTCGCATCATCAACATACACATCATTCCAGTCTTGTTTATCCAGATCCTCTTTCAATTTTTCCAAAACTTTTTTTGATGTGTTTATGATCTTTTTCTTCGTTGTGACTGCTTTTGTGATATTTTGATCATTTTTAAAGATTGTGAAAACTGGTAAATGATCACTTAAGTCGGTCGTTAAGATACCACCTATCACATCCCCATTTGTTATATTTGTGAAAATATTATCAATTATTGTGGCACTATGAGTTGTAATTCTTGTTGGCTTTGATATCAATGGATACATATTTAAACTGTACATTGAGTTTATAAATGTGCTTATGTTATTTGAATCTGGTTCTGAATTTGAATAACAAGGATTTCTTTTCATCAAAAACATTGTTTCTAAAGAGTTCACAAATTTCATTAGTGACAGCATAAAACACAATATCATACTCTTTAGAAGTGACAGCAAGGTTAAACTTCATGTTGAATTCATTATGGAGAGCTGGTGCAAAGAGAATAATCTTCACATGAATGTGAAGAAGACAAAGGAGATGATTGTGGACTTCAGAAGGAACAAACACACCCATGCCCCACTGATAATAGGTGGGTCTGCAGTGGAAGTGGTCTCCAGCTACAAATACTTGGGTGTACACATGAATGATAACCTCAGCTGGAGCAACAACACCACCAGCCTGATCAAGAAAGGTCATCAGAGACTCTACTTCCTCAGACGGCTGAGACGAGCCGGTCTGAGCAGCCCAGTTCTCACCTCGTTCTACAGGTGTGCAGTGGAGAGCATCGTGTGCTCCAGCATCAACGTGTGGCATGGAGGCTGCACAGTTGAAGAAAGAAAAGCTCTGCAGAGAGTGGTGAAGGCTGCACAGAAGTCTGTTGGAGTCAGTCTCCCCACCATCACAGACATTTACACCTCTAGATGCAGGAAAAGAGCCACCTGTATCATGAAAGACCTCACTCATCCAGCACACTCACTCTTTGCCCCACTCCCCTCAGGACGGAGGTTGAGGAGCATCAAGTGTAGAACCACTAGACTGAGGAACAGCTTCTACCCTGAGGCTGTTAGACTCATGAATAAATAAAAATAAAATTAAAATAAACACTGCAAAATATCACATCATGGTGATGCTGATCTGTTTTCTTGTTGCTGTGTTCATCTGTGTTCATCTGTGACCATCTGCTCATACAAACTCATGTTCGTGCTGCTGTTTATTCCCACTATATTAGGCTTAGTGTATTACTAGTTGATGTTTTTCTTAGTTAGTTCTCGATGTTATTACTGTTTTCTCTTTCATTTGTTGTTGGATGTAACTGGGACCTCGTGTACATAATCTCGTTTTCATCTCATGTACCACATGCGGTGCAAATGACAATAAAGACTCTCTGACTCTGACTCTCTTATAACTGAGTAAACATCAATTTTTCTACACGTTAAACTTTTATTTTTGGCTGCACTGAGCACTTCCTGCCGGCAGGGGGCGCGCCTCCACAGCACTGATCCATTTCTACCGATAGGGGGCGGTCGTTCTCCTGCAGTGAGCTTTTCCTTCCGGCAGGTAGCGCTGTAGAAACGGTAGTTTTATTTTGGTTCGGTGTCCGGGTGGAAGGTGAGGCTCCTGGTTTGAAAGATGAGTAACGGCAACTTCATCCCGTTACCGGAGAGAACCGGAGCGGAAGTTGTTCCGGTACCGGTCTGTGAGTCCACAACGGAAACAAGAAGGTTTGTTCTCACGGTGTTAGCATCATGCTAGCTGCAGAGTCGGTTCGGCCCACTGGTTCTCCAGGCTGTAAACGGGTGTTCGGGTGGATTTGGTTCTGAGAGTTGTCGGACTACTAAGCCAATTATGACCAGTGGAGCCGACAGAGAAGATTATTTAAAAAAGGAAAAGTATTTATTTAAAGAAGAAACTGAACAAGAAGCTCATTTATTAAACTGTTCATGTTTAATTATGACGAAAGGAGGATAAATAAAACAAAATTGATAAATAAATGAATTTGAGAAAACCTGGAAAAAAGTTAAATACTGTAAAATGAAATATCTATTCTTACTTATAGAGCTGTTACTTCTATACAATTGTAATTTTTACTGGTTTTATTTTTGTCTGTTTTAACAAACTTAAAATTAATCTGAACGGCTCAGTTGGTAGCATACCTGTCAAGTTTTGGATTTAAAAATAAGGGAAATTTTCTGCCGGGTACTCCGAGCCATCCCTCTAGCCCAGGGGTCTGCAACCTTTACGACAAAAAGAGCCGTTTTTCACCGTTGTTCACTACATTAAACGTGTCCAGAGCCGCAACAACCTGCTACAACTGTGGTTATCAACTGGTGGCCCATGGGCCACTTTGGGTTTGCTGGAGGGGATTTTGTGGCTAGTAAGGGTCACACTATAAAGCAAAATATATCTAATGCTTTTTAACATTTATTAAAGAAAAAGACCAGATTCTTGTAAAGGGGAAGTTTTCAGTGTTTATCTGTTTTTAAATTAAAAAATATATGTACTATGCAGACAGTTCTTCATGAAAAGAAATAAAGCATCAAATTAAAGTATGTTTTACTCGTACTCGCTCCAGTGTTCACATATTTGTAAAAGAAATGGCATCAAATCTGTTTGAATTCATTCTTTTTTGTTGTTTGTACCACCAATAAAATTCAGTTTTATGTCAGTTTTAGCCAAAGCTTGAAAGAGCCACTAAAGAGGGAGCAAAGAGCCACATGTGGCTCCAGAGCCGCAGGTTGCAGACCCTTGCACTAGCCCAACCAAAGTCCAGGACCCCTTACATTTTAAGACAGGTTTACAAGAAATCTAAAATAACTACCTATCAGCCACTTACAAACCAGTTATGTGATCACAATCTGATAGGCCTACCTTTGTTGACATTGAAATGCTGTGAACATTCTTGCCTCTAGCCCGCGTTTGTGCTTGACGGATTTTTCATGCTGACGGACATCGTTCCTTCCCCCATGAGAGACACTAAAGTCGCAGTTACAAATCTTACAAAACGCGTAATTGTGCCCCACCCTACTCTTCGTTAAATTCACTGTCCCATTTTTCAAGATATTTACACGAAGTCTTAACTTTTTTGGCAGGGACGCCTTCTCTCTCGTTACATTCATCTATTTCTGATGTGTTTTTCCCGGTTTGTTCCCAGCCGCTGTCAGCACTAACATCGTGAGAACTGCCACCGAGGCTACTGCAGGTGGCAGTTCTCGCGAGGCTAGTGACAGAGGCACTGGAATTATTATTATTTTTTAAATAATATTATAATACTAGCCTGGTTAAAACCAGACCCTTGTCCTTCACTTCGCTTTGTACTAGGGTCTGGGACTTCTCTCATAGACAACGATTTCTCCGGTCGATTTTTGACCGGACCAATCAGAGAACAGAAGGCGGAGTTTTGAACGACATCGACTGACGTCGTCAGTTAAAATGGCTGCTGCCACGAAGGAATTTTCATGAAAACAAGGTAAAAAACTATTGTTTCTTTCCTGAGAAAAAATAAATTTCTTAGCTGACGTTATATCGGAAGTGTTCCTGAGCTGTGCCGCCGCTGTGACGCAGAGAGATAAGCGGGCGCGCACATATGCTTGAGGCTTTCGCCTCTCCACAGGCGTCGCAGGTTCACGTCCCAGACCCGACGAGCTCCTTTCTGTGGTGTCTCTCCACCGTTTCGCCCTCTCCCTCTCCAATAAAGGCCACTAGTGCCCA
>JBBPBX010025112.1:0-39154 GCA_038048925.1 Garcialebias charrua | reverse complement strand
TGTCCGAAAACACCAGACATCCACATTGGAAGCATGTCACAGCCTCATTCTACGTTTCGCACCAAAGCATACAGGATTCGGGTATCTGGCAATGATGAGCAGGTACATAATCAACTTAATGATTTTCCCTTAAATGTGATTCATGGTTTATTCTAATTTACATGAATTGTTTTAACAGCTCACTCTTTTTGACAGATTATTTCTTGCAGCACTGCACTACAATGAAAATGCACATCGCTTGCAAGCAGTGACAGCTGATGGAAGGCCACGCTTCTCCTTGACCTTTCCAAAGAGCAAGAAGGGTGGTCATTCAGTGCGCAAGGAAAAATGCCCTGCGAGCTACGGTATGCCCCACTATTAAACATGGATGTCTAAAAAAGGTTAAGTCTGAAAAAAGAAAGCAAAAAAAAATGGGGAAACGTTTCGTCTTTTGTCCGAAAGATATCCTCAGTCTGATTTGCTGTATTCAGCTCAGTCTTATAAATTGCACCTTCTCACTGCTCTCAGCTGGTTTCAGGCTGTCATCAGCCAACTGGTTGATCCACTGTGAGAAGGTGCTATTTATAAGACTGAGCTGAATACAGCAAGTCAGACTGAGGAAGTCTTTCGGACAAAAGATGAAACGTTTCCCCATTTTTTTTTTTTGCTTTCTTTTCTTTTTTGAATGTCCAGAGGACCAGACTTAACCTTTTTTAGATTTACCTGGATTATTGAGCATGCATCAGGGTAAACATGGCTGTGATAAAAAAACAACTGCTAATTATGAAATGTTGATTATCTACTAATCACTTGCATTTTTAGGTACAAAGTTTTGCAAAAAGAAATTGCTCAAACAGCTGCTTGTGATGTTTTTAGGGAAATGAATGTGTGCTGCTGTTGTATCAATTTTCTGTCAAACTCAGGTCTTATAGGGGCGCTAACCTGAGAGATGCATACTGGCAGCCTTCATGGACCCATGTTTCAGAAGGAAGATGAACGTTGATATAAATGTCATTAACATAATATTGAAACAAAACATATATTGTTAAAAAAATGTTTTAAGTCAGTATTTAACAGTCAACACTTAGTAAATGAGTATTCTGTGACACTGACGGAACCTTTTCTGGACTGTAGAACGCATTAGCTTGCATTATTCACTGTAAGTGAGCAGAGTCTATCAGAAAATCAGAAATAGTTAAATACATGTATATACTGTATTTGGCTCTGAGAAATTACTACATACTGTACTTTCAATACAATGACAAGCTTTTTACATTCAGTTATAGGTGTTTAAAGCTACAGTATGTAGCTTTTTTTATGAACATATTTCTTCACTCTGTCACTACCTCCTGACAGACTGATGTTAGCCAGGTAATCTCTGAAAAAAAAAAAAAAAAATATTGTCCCCTTGCTTCTCCAGGTGGTAAATAAGCATTTCTAAAAAGAAAAGGTGACCCACCATTTTCCAGCCAATAAAAACAGAGTTTGTAACCAGCCAATAAAAACAGAGCTTGAATTTGAATCAGCCAATAAAAACAGAGCTTGAATTTGAAATTTAACAGACCACAAGGGGGCAGAGCGGGATCAGAATGCTTTGCCTGTTGAAAATATTTCTAAGTGCTGGAGTTCTACAGAAACTGCATACTGTACCTTTAACAATAGCATAACAGATCAGACATCTCGTAACAAATTACACATTGCATGGTTGATATTGCTGCTGCTTCTGTAGAGTGCATGGTCACGTGATTGTGTATATATTTTTCTTTACAGAGTACACCACAAAGGTTGTGCACAGGCTGTTCGAAGCATACGCAGAGTCCAATGGAGTTGAAGAGTTCCATACAAGATGTTGTACAGAACGTACGCCCAACACTTGCAGCTGGGATGGAGAGACCCAACATGGCTGATGCAATCGCAGCTTACTGTTCTTGGTTTCAGCTATAGTCTAACAATTTTTGAATGGCACGGCAGTTAGTCAAAAATTAATGCTGAGTAACAGAAATAAATGAATAGACCTTCAACTGTGGTTGCAGAATTTATTTACACACTAGAAAATTCGTAACAGTTTCTGTACATGAAGCGGTGGTATATATACAGTATTGTTTACAGCTCTGGAAGTCGAAAACCTGTGTAAGCATCACTTGGGAAAGTTTGTCTAATCTTCATGACAACACAGGATGGAAGGACAACGCGTATCTTCTTGCCCAAGTAGTGCCAGATCCATCACAGCGCAGTTACTGCACAGACACCTTGTAAGAAGAAAAAAAAAATATATGAATACATGTAATTCACAAATAATATATATAAATATAAATATATATATATATATATATATATATATATAAATATAAATATATATATAAATATATATATGTATGTACATACATATATATATATATGTATGTACATATATATGTATATGTATAAACATATTTAGAAATATGTAAAACGATCAGTTATAGTGGGGGTGGGGGAACAATCAATAGTTTCATAACAGCCCTACAGTAATTTCTATTAATTTGTTATTATTTTACATTTGTACAGTTAACAAGCACAACTTTATAAGGTTGACAATAACAACTTCAGATTTTGATTGAAAAGAAGATAAGCTAATAGTCCCTTTTCCTCCTGTTTTTGGATAGTAGCTTATCAGCTCTCACACACACACATCCCACACACCCAAACGCTGTTTGTTTTTGCTCCTCCATCCTTACATCTGAGCGTGCCCCTTGTAGCAGTGGACACAGAGCGGACACACAGTGTAATCCCTCACTCCCTTCAAATCATCGCGATTTAGTTTTTATCTTTTTATTTATCGCTGTGGAGTTGTAAGGTAAACACAATTTAGCATCACTCCGACAGTAGTGCGGGTGTGGGCGCGGGGGGAGGGGGTGTATTTCCGTAAGGTAATGCAGAGAAAAAAAGAGGGAACAGATGGACAAAAACGTTTTATAGGCAAATGGTCCTTACAATCCATTTTTTGTTTACTCAAATAAATAATTTTTGTTTGAAAAAGGCTACTGGAACATAAGCCTCTTTTCCACCGCTCGGCTCGGCTCGGGTTGGATCGGCTCAGGTCGGCTCAGTTCGGGTCGGGTCACATCTATGTTCTGTTTCCACAGCTTTTTTGTACCCCTTCTGTGGGCGGGGTCCAGAATCCTACTCGTCTTACCACATGGTGGCAGTAGTGTTCCTCAAGCTATTTACTACAGTACTAGCCACCACTAGAAGAAGAACACAATAAAGACTTTGTTTCACATATTATCAATTCTATCAAAAACCACAAAGCTGATATTTTTCAAAAAAATCTAGTGTGATCACAACATGTTCATATACGAAATGTATCCTGTTGGAGTTATTTGAAATAAAATTCAATGTTTTATAGACATAAATGTGTCAACCTACGTCCATTATTTTCTACTTTGTTTCACATATTATCAATTCTATCAAAAACCACAAAGCTGATATTTTTCAAAAAAATCTAGTGTGATCACATCATGTTCATATACGAAATGTATCCTGTTGGAGTTATTTGAAATAAAATTCAATGTTTTATAGACATAAATGTGTCAACCTACGTCCATTATTTTCTACTTTGTTTCACATATTATCAATTCTATCAAAAACCACAAAGCTGATATTTTTCAAAAAAATCTAGTGTGATCACATCATGTTCATATACGAAATGTATCCTGTTGGAGTTATTTGAAATAAAATTCAATGTTTTATAGACATAAATGTGTCAACCTACGTCCATTATTTTCTACTTTGTTTCACATATTATCAATTCTATCAAAAACCACAAAGCTGATATTTTTCAAAAAAATCTAGTGTGATCACAACATATTCATACACGAAATGTATCCTGTTGGAGTTATTTGAAATAAAATTCGAATTTTTATAATTTATTTTCGTTGTGCAAACACAGGTTTTGGAAAAAGTCAAAGCGAAACTACTTTAAATGCAGCACATTTGACCATACGTGACAATATTAAAGCGTGGTTAAGCTCAGGAGCCCTCGTACTATTAAAGTCAGCTATGAAATATATTTTATATCTGTTCATTGAGCTACATTTAAAGACATAAAGCCGCCCGCGCGCCGCGTGTTACTCGTGGCGAAACTACTTTTTAAAATCGTGCAGTTTTGAGCAGTACGTGATTTTATTAAGGACACGTTCAGCTGAAGACCCATCTTTGCTATAAATTTAAAAAATAACAATTGTTTTTACCGTGTTATTCATGTAAAAGTCCTGCCGTGGTAGCTTCCCTCGCTTCCGTAAAAACAGCTCTCGTCTCCTCCTCCCTCCTTCCGGAGCGGGTGAGCTCGCTTCAGTACACCTCTGAAAGCAGCCCGAAAATCTCAGGAAATCTCGCGCGGCTCCGCTCGGAATAGCCGGTGGGAAAGGATGAAAGGGGGTCTCTGCGACGCACATATGACGTAACATCCGACCCGAGCCGACCGGTGGAAAAGGGGCATAACATAGTTTACCAGTCCGTGTTTTCAATCCGAGCTGGTGCGTTCTCTGATGACTCTTCTGCAGGGGGAGCTGCCTCTTGCCTTCTTCGTGGTTCATACATGTACGGTAAAGGTCCTTGCTGATCAATAATTTCAGTCTGGACATCTACATCTTGTTCTCTATCACTTGCAGATAAATCATTAAAAATATTGTCTAAGTCACTGGAACTTCCACTGAAATCCTCATCACTCTCATAAGCAGCCGCCATGGTGAACTGCCTTCTGCCTTTTGGGAGGAGCCTTTTTTTACGTGAATCACGAGTTCGGCAATGTTCGGGGGGGTTTCCGGAAAACTCCGGCAATACGTTGTTTTTTTTTTTTTTTTTCCACTTGCCTGGCCCAAATGCAAAAATGAAAATAGAAATCATATTCTACTACAGTAATTCTCCAATATGGTGAATTGTTATTGTCACGGTGGGTGTTGTTCTTTAAATAATGTGGATGAAAAGAGCCCCTCCCTGGGCTGCCACCTTACCGTGGTGGAGGGGTTTGAGTGTCCCAATGATCCTAGGAGCTATGCTGTCGGGGGCTTCTTGCCCCTAGTAGGGTCACCCAAGGCAGACAAGTCCTAGGTGAGGGACCAGACAAAGTGCAGCCCACAAGACCCCTTATGATGAGTCAAATCACTGGAAACAATGTTCCCTCGCCAGGACGCGGGTCACCGGGGCCCCACTCTGGAACCAGGCCCGGAGGAGGGGCACGTTGGCGAGCGCCTGGTGGCCGGGCTTTTACCCATGGAGCTGGGCGGGCACAGCCCGAAGAGGAGACGTGGGTCCCCCTTCCCATGGGCTCACCACCTGTGGGAGGGGCCAAAGGGGTCGGGTGCATTGTGGAATGGGTGGTGGCCGAGGGCGGGGACCCTGGCGGTCTGATCCTCGGCTACAGAAGCTGGCCATTGGGACATGGAATGTCACCTCTCTGGTGGGGAAGGAGCCTGAGCTAGTGTGTGAGGTTGAGAGGTTCCGGCTAGAAATAGTCGGACTCACCTCAACGCATGGCTCTGGCTCTGGAACCAGTTTCCTTGAGAGGGGTTGGACACTCTTCCACTCTGGAGTTGCCCCTGGTGAGAGGCGCCGAGCAGGAGTGGGCATACTTGTTGCCCCCCATCTTGGTGCCTGTACGTTGGGGTTCACCCCGGTGAACGAGAGGGTAGCCTCCCTTCGCCTACGTGTGGGGGGACGGGCTCTGACTGTTGTTTGTGCCTATGCGCCAAACGGCAGCGCAGATTACCCACCCTTTTTGGAGTCCTTTTTTTTTCTTTTCTTTTTTTTTTTTTTTCTTTTATTATAAAAAATAGTTCATTCAAAAATATTCACAGTTCAATATATATTGAGTATATATTGGAGTCCTTGGAGGGGGTATTGGAGGGTGCGCCTCCTGGGGACTCCCTTGTTCTGCTGGGGGACTTCAACGCTCACGTGGGCAATGACAGTGAGACCTGGAGGGGTGTGGTTGGGAGGAACGGCCCCCCTGATCTGAACCCGAGTGGTGTTCTGTTGTTGGACTTCTGTGCTCGTCATGGATTGTCCATAACGAACACCATGTTCAGGCATAAGGGTGTCCATATGTGCTCTTGGCACCAGGACACCCTAGGTCGCAGTTCGATGATCGACTTTGTTGTCGTCTCATCTGATCTGCGGCCGCATGTCCTGGACACTCGGGTGAAGAGAGGGGCGGAGCTGTCAACTGACCACTACCTGGTGTGAGTTGGCTCCGATGGTGGGGGAGGATGCCGGTCAGACCTGGCAGACCCAAACGTATTGTGAGGGTCTGCTGGGAACGTCTGGCAGAGTCTCCCGTAAGACGGAGCTTTAACTCCCACCTCCGGGAGAGCTTTGAACACATTCCGAGGGAGGCGGGGGACATTGAGCCCGAGTGGGCCATGTTCCGCACCTCTATTGTCGAGGCAGCTTATCGGAGTTGTGGCCGCAAGGTTGTTGGTGCCTGTCGTGGTGGCAACCCTTCGAACCCGGTGGTGGACGCCGGCGGTGAGGGATGCTGTCAAGCTGAAGAAGGAGTCCTATTGGGCCTTTTTGGCCTGTGGGACCCCGGAAGCAGCAGATAGGTACCGGCAGTCCAAGCGGCATGCGGCTCGGGTGGTTGCTGAGGCAAAAACTCGGGCGTGGGAGGAGTTCGGAGAGGCCATGGAGAATGACTTCCGTACGGCTTCGAGGCGATTCTGGTCCACCATCCGGCGTCTCAGGGGGGGAAAGCGGTACGCGACCAACACCATTTATGGTGGGGATGGCGTGCTGTTGACCTCAACTCGGGATGTTGTGAGTCGGTGGGCGGAATACTTCGAAGACCTCCTCAATCCTACTGGCACGTCTTCCACTGAGGAAGCGGAGCCTGGGGACTTTGGGTCGGGCTCTCCAATCTCTGGTGCTGAGGTCGCCGAGGTGGTTAAAAAGCTCCGCGGTGGCAAGGCTCCGGGGGTGGATGAGATTCGTCCTGAGTTCCTTAGGGCTCTGGATGTTGTGGGGTTGTGTTGGCTTACGCGACTCTGCAATATCGCGTGGACATCGGGGGCAGTTCCCTTGGATTGGCAGACTGGGGTGGTGGTTCCCCTATTCAAAAAGGGGGACCGTAGGGTGTGTTCCAACTATAGGGGATCACACTCTTAAGCCTCCCTGGTAAGGTCTATTCAGGGGTTCTGGAGAGGAGGGTCCGTCGGATAGTCGAACCTCGGATTCAGGAGGAGCAGTGTGGTTTTCGTCCTGGTCGTGGAACACTAGACCAGCTCTACACCCTCAGCAGGGTCCTGGAGGGTGCGTGGGAGTTTGCCCAACCAGTTTACATGTGCTTTGTGGACTTGGAAAAGGCATTCGACCGCGTCCCTCGGGGGGTTCTGTGGGGGGTACTCCGGGAGTATGGGGTACCAGGCCCTTTGATATGGGCTGTTAGGTCCCTGTACGACCGGTGTCAGAGCTTGGTCCGCATCGCTGGCAGTAAGTCAGGCTCGTTTCCGGTGAGAGTTGGACTCCGCCAAGGTTGCCCTTTGTCACCGATTCTGTTCATAACTTTTATGGACAGAATTTCTAGGCGCAACCAAGGTGTTGAGAGGATCCGTTTTGGTGGCCTTAGAATCGCTTCTCTGTTTTTTGCAGACTGCTTTCCAAGATGGCGGCGCGTGCAAAGGCTGCGGCTTCTCTCTCTCCCGACAACACAGTGTTTTCGTCTTCTTTGTCCTGCATGCCGCAATGTGCCGGCACGTCTTCGTCATGTTTACGTGTTCAAGAACGCAAGTATAGCCGTGAGTTCCTGCTTGATGTCGGAAAAACCGCTCATTTGGGAATAAACAGTGACCTACAGGAGAAGCTACGTGAGCTCGAACAGAAGCTAAATGAGTTTCGTGACTGCGGCCTGCTCTGGAAGCCAGCCCCGAGCCTCAATTCATCGCGCCCGCCGTGGAAGCGCCACAAGCGGCTGGACAGTAAGCGGAAGCCAGCCCTGAGCCTCCCTTCTTCGCGGCCGCCGTGGAAGCGCCACAAGCGGCTGGACAGAAAGCGGAAGCCAGCCCTGAGCCTCCCTTCTTCGCGGCCGCCGTGGAAACGCCACAAGCGGCGTGACAGAAAACAGAAGCGGGGTAAACGCGGAGGTGTCAGAGCTAGGCTAGCAGCTAGCCCACACAAACCGGCGATCCCATCCATGGTTTTGGCTAACGTGCGCTCCTTGGACAATAAACTGGATTATATACGCCTGCTACGAACGACACAAAAGACTGTGAGAGACTGCTGTGTGTTTGTATTCACGGAAACGTGGCTCAACAACAACGTTCCGGACCATGCTGTCCAGCTAGGGGAGCTAACATGCTACAGAGCGGACCGAACCCCCGAGGGAGGTAAGACAAGGGGAGGGGGGCTCTGTGTTTACATCAACAAAGCATGGTGCCTGGATGCTGCTGTGGTCTACAAACACTGCTCACATTTAGTGGAGTTCATGACTATTAAATGCAGACCATTCTATTTACCGAGGGAGTTTACAGCTGTTTTGATTGTTGCTGTATATATTCCTCCAAGCTCCAACAGCAAAGTTAGAGGTGAGGCACTGAATGAACTATATCTGCACATCAGTGAGCAACAAACAGCCCACCTTGATGCTTTTCTCATCACGGCTGGTGATTTCAACCATGCAGATTATATTATAATATATATTATAATATCTACACCACTGCTGATACATATACAGTGTGCTCTGAACGGTCTTAATCAGGGATGCCCAATGTGCCTTACTGCATATGCCACTTTTTGCATATGCCACTTTTTGCCTCTATAACAACATCAACTACTACCTCATACATATACTGTGCACATTAACTCATACGCTGCTTTGCCACTTTGCAAATGTCAATGCTAGAAACCTTTAGTTTATTTTAGTTATACTTTTTATACTCTTTTTTTTATACTAGTATGCAAAAACTCAGGACAGTATTATGTTCATTAAATGTTTAATGTTTTAGTTTTAGAGTTGGTGTAAATTTTCATACTCTTATACCACTATGCAAAAACTCAGGACAGTGTTAGTTTTACTATTTTATGCTTATGTCTATTATTATATGTTTCAGTGTTTCAATGTTTAGATGTTTACTGTTGCACCGAGGGACTGAGAGAAACGCAATTTCGGTCCTGTGTATGTCCTGTACAGTACATATTGCAGATCTGACAATAAAGTTGACTTTGACTTGACTTTGAGATTTAAAGAGTGTATTTCCAAAAACATACAGAAACATAAACTTTGCAACAAGAGGAAACAACACACTGGACCAAGTTTACACCACCATGAAAAATGCCTACAGAGCCCTCCCCCTCCCCCACATTGGTGCTTCTGACCATATCTGTGTTATGCTAAAGCCCGCATACAGGCCGCTGGTGAAAGTCACAAAACCAGTCCGCAAGCAGATACGAGTGTGGCCAGAGGGGTCTTCAGAGGCACTCCAGGACTGTTTTGACACCACAGATTGGGGTATGTTCAAAGAAGCTGCTACCACAAACAACAACACATGTCTCCAGGAGTACTCAGACACTGTATGTTCATACATCGCCAAGTGCATTGATGATGTTACCAACCTCAAAACCATCACTGTTCGGGCTAATCAGAAGCCATGGCTGACAGCTGAGGTTCACAGACTCCTGAAAGCCAGGAATGCTGCCTTCAAAGCGGGAGATCAGGTGGGCCTGAAGGCAGCCAGAAAGAACCTGACCCAGGGCATCAGTGAGGCCAAGGAGCAGTATTCCAGGAAAATAGCTCACCGTTTCAAGGACAGCAAGGATACACGCAGTCTGTGGCAGGGAATACAGACCATCACAGACTACAAACCCCCCCCCCAGACCTGTGACAGCTCAACCTCTACGCTGAATGAACTGAATGAGTTCTTCGCTCGGTTTGAGGCAAGTAACAGCACACCTGCACATAAATTCCCCCCCTCTCCTGATGGCCAGGTGCTGGCGCTGTCCTCAGACAGCGTAAGGCGATCATTTATCAAGATTAATGCCCGGAAGGCCTCTGGTCCTGACAACATACCTGGTCGTGTGCTGAAGGACTGTGCAGGGGAACTCGCAGCGGTCTTCACGGACATCTTTAACATCTCACTGAGCCAGGCCATCGTCCCCACCTGTTTCAAAGCCACCACCATCATCCCTGTCCCAAAGAAGGCAACGCCCGCATGTCTCAATGACTATCGCCCAGTAGCACTCACCCCCATCCTGATGAAGTGCTTTGAACGGCTAGTCATGAAAAGCATCACATCTGTCCTCCCTGCCTCCCTGGATCCCTTCCAATTTGCATACCGACCTAATCGCTCAACCGACGATGCCATCTCCTCTGCCCTCCACACAGCTCTCACACATCTGGACACGAAGGACTCTTATGTTAGAATGCTGTTCATCGACTTCAGCTCGGCATTCAACACCATCATCCCCCAACAGCTCATCCATAAACTGGACAGTCTGGGGCTGAACACCTCAATGTGTAACTGGCTGCTAGACTTCCTGACCGGGAGACCACAGACAGTACGGATCGGGAGTAACACATCTAGCACCATCACATTGAACACAGGGGCCCCACAAGGATGTGTGCTGAGCCCCCTTCTATTCACCCTGCTAACACACGACTGCACACCATCGTACAGCTCCAACCACTTCATCAAGTTTGCGGACGACACAACAGTGGTAGGTCTCATCAGCAACAACGATGAGACGGACTACAGGAACGAGGTGAGCCGCTTGGCCTTGTGGTGCGGACACAACAATCTCACTCTCAACGTGGAGAAGACAAAGGAGATTGTCGTGGACTTCAGGAAGAGGGATGCACAACATGCCCCTCTGACCATCAACAGCACCGCAGTGGAGAGAGTGGACAGCACCAAGTTCCTGGGAGTGCACGTCTCAAAGGACCTGTCCTGGAGCAGGAACACTGCAGCACTGGCGAAGAAGGCTCACCAGCGCCTCTACTTTCTCCGCAAGCTGAAAAGGGCTGGAGCTTCAACCTCCATCATGTGCACCTTCTACAGAGGTGCCATAGAAAGTGTCCTGACCAGCTGCATCACTGTGTGGTTTGGTGCATGCACTGCATCCTGCCGCAAGAGCCTCCAGCGCATCGTGAAAGCAGCTGAGAAGATCGTCGGCACCTCCTTGCCCTCACTGCAGGACTTACACAGCAAACGCCTCACTCGGAAAGCCCACTGCATGGCAGGTGATCCCACACACCCACTACACAGCCGCTTTAGACTGCTGCCATCAGGGAGGAGACTGAGGAGTCTCCAGGCTCGTACCAGCAGACTGAGAGACAGCTCTGTTCATCAGGCAGTCAGAATGCTAAACACTCTGCCTGCTCTGCCTCCCCTCCCATTTGAACTGCCTTAACACAAAAAACTTTCTCACACATTACCACTCAACACAAAGTTTTTAACACTGGACTCTGTGTCATCAAACGGGTTATTCACTAAACTCTCGGTCATGTGTTCATTCAGTTTGCACTACTTCTCATATTTGCACTAATGTTTGTATTACATTACTGCCTATAGTCATACTACTGTTTACATTCACTGTTTACATTTATTAATACTGTTTACATTTATTACTACTGCTTTACATTTATTACTACTGTTTACATTTACACTACTTTTATCTACACTACTGCAGATACATATACAGCATTCTCTGACTAGCCTTATCTAAGGATGCCAAATGTGCCTTATCTTCATATGCCACTTTGCCTCTATACCAACATCAACTACCTCATACATATACTGTGTACATTAACTTATATGCTGCTGTGCCACTCTTTGCAAATGTCAACGCTAGAAACTTCAGTTTATTTTATAGATATACGTTTTATACTTTTTATACTACTATGCAAAAACTCAGGACAGTATTACACTTTTATTATTTCATTTTATGCTTATGTTCATTGGGTGTTTGGTGTTTTAGGGGTGTTTGGTGTTTCAGTGTTGGTGTAAATTTTCATACTTTTATACTATTATGAAAAAACTCAGGACAGTGTTACACTTTTTTACTATTTTATGCTTATGTTTATTAAATGTTTTAGTGTTTAGTGTTTAGATGGTTACTGTTGCACCGAGGGACTGAGAGAAACGCAATTTCGGTCCTGTGTATGTCCTGTACATATTGCAGTTCTGACAATAAAGTTGACTTTGACTTTGACTTTGACTATTGGCTTCATCAGATCGTGATCTACAGCTTTCGCTGGAGCGGTTTGCAGCTGAATGTGATGCGGTCGGGATGAGGATCAGTTCCTCCAAATCCGAGGCCATGGTCTTGAGCCGGAAAAGGGTAGCATGCCTTCTCCAGGTCGGGGAGGAGGTCCTGCCCCAAGTGGAGGAGTTTAAAGCCTCTTATCAACAGGTCTGGTTCCGGTCCCATTGTGGCTAGTTTGGGCCAGTTCCTATGGTACCGGTTTATTTCTGTACCCATGCGTGCATTAGGACCCCTTTAGTGGGCGTGAAGTTCTCCTGCAGTGGGCGGGTAGTTCTCCTGCAGTGGGTGGATCGTTAATATCAACGCTTCTAACCAGCTGGTGGCGCTAGTGATACATTAAGCTCTTTAAGAACCACCACTAACAATAGAAGAAGAAGAGCTGGAAGTATGGAAGAGCTAAGTATCTCAGGGTCTTGTTCACGAATGAGGGAAAACTGGAGCGAGATCGATAGGCGGATAGGTGCAGCGTCCGCAGTGAAGCGGGCGCTGTACCGGTCTGTCGTGGTGAAGAGAGAGCTGAGTCAAAAGGCAAAGCTCTCAATTTACCGATCGATCTACGTTCCCACCCTCATCTATGGTCATGAGCTCTGGGTTATGACCGAAAGAACGAGATCTCGGATACAAGCGGCTGAAATGAGTTTTCTCCGCAGGGTGTCTGGACTCTCCCTTAGAGATAGGGTGAGAAGCTCAGTCATCCGGGAGGGACTCGGAGTAGAGCCGCTGCTTCTCCACATCGAGAGGAGCCAGTTGAGGTGGCTCGGGCATCTGGTTAGGATGCCTCCTGGACGCCTCCCTGGTGAGGTGTTCCGGGCATGTCCCACCGGGAGGAGACCCAGAGGAAGACCCAGGACACGCTGGAGGGACTATGTTTCTCGGCTGGCCTGGGAACGCCTTGGGATTCCCCCAGAGGAGCTGCTCCAAGTGGCTGGGGAGAGGGAAGTCTGGGCCTCCCTACTTAGGCTGCTACCCCGCGACCCGACCCCGGATAAGCGGAAGAAAATGGATGGATGGATGGATGGATGGATGAAAAGAGTAAAAGTTGAGATGATCTAAAAGTTGGAGTGAAAAGTCTCTGCTGTCTCTTTGTGGATCAAAGTTTAGTTGAGTTTGAACTTGATTTGTTTTGTTCCTTTTGAAGAACACAACATAAATCTAAAAGTTATGCACCATAACTCATGTTCCCTGAAGGAAGGGAACGAGATGCAACATAATGCTATAGGAATTGCGCCACCGCACGATTACCTGAAGGAATACAATCACGCCTTTACGGCAGGTGCGTCAGCGTCACGCCAGAGGCCCCGCCCTCTGGGTACTTAAGGCGCTGACGCCCATCCATTGATTTCCAAAATGCACTTCACCGAGCTTTCAGCAATGAAAGGGCCAGGTATGTTGCACCTCGTTCCCTTTCTTCAGGGAGCATGAGTTATGGTGCATAACTTTCAGTTCCCTTATCAGTCATGTCACTCGGTGCAACATAATGCTATGGGACTGTAATTCAATCACGCCCTTGAAATGCTCAGTAAAATGCATGCTAGTGTGAACGTCCGCCTTTATTCAGCAGGCATCCCCAAGGCTGCTTTCTACTGAGTGTTAGAACAGCCTGAGTGACATCACACGCAGTAACATCCAAACTGTAATGCTTTGCAAACGTGTTCATTGAGCTCCAGTTTGCAGCAGCACAGATGTCTGCAACTGGTACGTCCCTGAACAGTGACCACGAGGTGGCCAAGCCCCGAGTGGAGTTAGCGCGCACTCCAGAGGGCACCTGTTGACCTTTGCTACTGTACACCCTTTCAATGGCCTCAGTCACCCAGTGTCAGAGGCGCTGCTTTGATAGGGCCTTTCCCGTAGTTGGTGCAGCAAAGCACACAAACGGTTGATTTGTTTTTCTCCACTCAGCTGTTCTCTGCATGTAAGCGCTTAAAGCTCTCACAGGGCAGAGAGCCTTCAGCCTTTTCTGTTCCTGAGTGAGGACAGGAGCAGGTGGAAAAGAAGAGAGGTCAAAGTCCAGACTTCTGGGGTTCAATGTCAAGACCTTGGGGATATACGTAGGATTAGGCCTTAGGGTGACATTTGACCCGTCGGGGGCAAACCTGGTACACATTGGATGTGCAGACAAAGCGTGGAGGTCACTCACACGTTTCGCCGAGCAAAGAGCCAAGAGTAGAGCGGTCTTATAAGATAGTAAATCTATCTTAATGTCGCTCAGAGGTTCGAATGGGGGATCACAGAGAGCCCCCAAGACCAGAGTAAGATCCTATCCGGGGGTCAAGATCCTACTGGGGGGTCTTTTCCTTAGCACGCCCTTCATAAATCTTATTATGAGCGGGTGCGCGCCAGGCGTCCTGCTCCCCCAACCCTCGTGACAAGCTGAAATAGCTGATAAAAACACCTTAATGGCTGAGAAAGAACAACCTTTCTCTAGCAAGTCCTGAAGAAAGGTGAGCAGTTGGGCCAAGTCGCACGAATAAGAAATATTTCTTTCCGTGCACCAAGCTTCAAAAATGCGCCACTTCCGGGCGTAGAGAGACTGTGTTGACACAGCTCGTGTATTTTGAATGGTAATTACCACATTTTCGGGCAGGCCTGAGGCCACCAGTCTGTTCCTCTCCGTCACCAAGCTAAAATTAGCCACAGTTCTCAGCCTAAGTGGCGAGACTGTTCCTTCTGGTGATGCGGAGGGTCCTTGGAGAGGAGCGGGTGGTGGAACCAGTTCTCCCTCAAGGGCCCTGATTTCTGCAGTCCCTTGAAGGCCAACCACGTTAGGGAGAGGGCCTTCCTACAGATGTACTGCCACACTACTCTGATCGAGACTGTTAGGAGGCAGAGGCAATCTGCTGTCATTATTAGACAAAAGTGGAACAGAACGTCTGTTTTTCCTCTTTTTGTTGGGAGTTATGGTTCGGAGGGTTGCAAGTATTGTATACGAGCAGATCTCCTTACTCCAGCCCGTTTTGTTTCACCCAGTGGTCGGTTTCGTTTAACACTACTTTGACTAAGGCCGCGCTTTTTTGCGCAAGTGAACTTGGCTTCTAAATCCCCCGGTCCCTTTCAGTGAGCTAGTTAATGTCCATTCACATGCTAATGACCCATTAATTCTACAGCTACACCCCCCACCCCCTACCCCTCAGTCCAAAATCCTTGGACTCAGTGCAGGCCTTGTATAACACATAAACATTTATCGCTGCCAGGTCAAGCATGCCGTGTGACCTGTGTCGGTCCGTCAGTTGACCTCATGTCATGTGACCTGTGTCGGTCCATCAGTTGACTTCATGTCGTGTGACCTATGTCGGTCCGTCAGTTGACCTTAGGTCATGTGACCTGTGTCAGTCCGTCAGTTGACCTTAGGTCATGTGGCCTGTGTCAGTCCGTCAGTTGACCTCAGGTCATGTGACCTATGTCGGTCCATCAGTTGACTTCATGTCGTGTGACCTATGTCGGTCCGTCAGCTGACCTCAGGTCATGTGACCTGTGTCGGTCCGTCAGTTAACCTCAGGTCATGTGACCAGTGTCGGTCCGTCAGTTTACCTCAGGTCATGTGACCTGTGTTGGTCTGTCAGTTGACCTCAGGTCATGTGACCTGTGTCAGTCCCTCAGTTGACCTCAGGTCATGTGACCTGTGTTGGTACGTCAGTTGACCTCATGCCGTGTGACCTATGTTGGTCTGTCAGTTGACTTGATGTCGTGTGACCTATGTCGTTTTGTCAGTTGACCTCAGGTCATGTGACCTGTGTTGGTCCGTCACTTCACCTCAGGTCATGTGACCTGTGTCGGTCCGTCAGTTGACCTCATGTCATGTGACCTGTGTCGGTCCATCAGTTGACTTCATGTCGTGTGACCTATGTCGGTCTGTCAGTTGACCTCATGTCATGTGACCTGTGTAGGTCCGTCAGTTGACCTTGGGTCATGTGACCTGTGTCAATCCATCAGTTGACTTCATGTTGTGTAACCTATATTGGTCCGTCAGTTGACCTCAGGTCATGTGACCTGTGTCGGTCCGTCAGTTGACCTCAGGTCATGTGACCTATGTCAGTCCGTCAGTTGACCTCAGGTCATGTGACCTGTGTCGGTCCGTCAGTTGACCTCAGGTCATGTGACCTGAGTTAGTACGTCAGTTGAACCCATGCCGTGTGACCTGTGTCGGTCCGTCAGTTGACCTCATGTCGTGTGACCAGTGTCGGTCCGTCAGTTGACTTCATGTTGTGTGACCTATGTCGTTTTGTCAGTTGACCTCAGGTCATGTGACCTGTGTTGGTCCGTCACTTCACCTCAGGTCATGTGACCTGTGTTAGTCCGTCAGTTGACCTCATGTCATGTGACCTGTGTCGGTCCATCAGTTGACTTCATGTCGTGTGACCTATGTCGGTCCGTCAGTTGACCTCAGGTCATGTGACCTGTGTTGGTCCGTCAGTTGACCTCAGGTCATGTGACCTATGTTAGTCCATCAGTTGACTTCATGTCGTGTGACCTATGTCGGTCCGTCAGTTGACCTCAGGTCATGTGACCTGTGTTGGTCCGTCAGTTGACCTCAGGTCATGTGACCTGTGTCGGTCTGTCAGTTGACCTCGGGTCATGTGACCTGTGTCGGTCCGTCAGTTGACCTCAGGTCATGTGACCTGTGTTGGTCTGTCAGTTTACCTCAGGTCATGTGACCTGTGTCAGTCTGCTAGTTGACCTCAGGTCATGTGACCTGTGTCAGTCCATCAGGTGACCTCAGGTCATGTGACCTGTGTTGGTACGTCAGTTTACCTCAGGTCATGTGACCTGTGTCGGTCCATCAGTTGACCTCAGGTCATCTGACCTGTGTCGGTCCGTCAGTTGACTTCATGTCGTGTGACCTGTGTCGTTTTGTCAGTTGACCTCAGGTCATGTGACCTGTATTGGTCCGTGACTTCACCTCAGGTCATGTGACCTGTGTCGGTCCGTCTGTTGACCTCATGTCATGTGACCTGTGTCGGTCCGTCAGTTGACCTCATGTCTTGTGACCTGTGTCGGTCCGTCAGGTGACGGACAACAATAGGTCAAGCATGTTGTAGAACACAGCAATGGGCCACCTGCATGTGCCGGCACGCACCGTATATACATGTGCCAAGGATAAGGAGAGAGCCAGTACTTGTAAGCAAAATTATTTATTTGACAGAACATCAGGGTTACAGGATAATCAGCACAGTAGAATAAGACAATTTTATGCATAAAATTGTTCTGGAGCAGACAAAGCTTTCCGTTCAGTGGATGTCCCAAAATGCTCAACTGTGAGATAACTTCAGGGTCTGTTATGTGTGAATTCAGGTCAGGGCCTTTCTTCTGACTAAGGGGGGAAGTGCAAGCAGAGTCTTAGGCCCTGTTTACACGGACACTGTGTGGGGGAAACGCAACTTTTGGGTTTGTTAATTAGGTGAAAAGTTTTGCGTTGACACTGTCGAATTCTGTGGATACGACTCTCTCCCCCTCCACCCCCCGTCCTCATGATTTCACTGTAGTTACCATGCTGGGCCTTTAGATGGCGCTGTGATTTTTGGAACCTTCACTACTGCGCATGCGCTGCCTGAGGTAAACAGAGCAGCTGCCTCGTCTGTTTTCCTCTCTGGCTAAAATCAGCTAACTACAAGTTGTTGTCAACAAGTTAACAACAAGTTAAAGCTGGAATTTGGATAAGAGTCAACAGATTTGAGTCAGTGGGACCCGCTTCATCTAACAAGCTGCACTGAGCCTGTGGACCAGAACCGCTGAGTGGACTGTGGACCAGAACCGCTCAGTGGACTGTGGACCAGAACCGGACTTTACGCCGTGATAAACAGCTGACTTACAGCAGGTAAATCAACATTCTTAATATAATGTGTGCTTGTGTTTACTTTGATCACACAACAACTGAGTTTTTATTTATTTATTTATTTATTTCTGCCAGGTGGAGAAGCTGTCGTTCCAACAGGCAGACGGTTCGGCGGTTCTGATGGGTCCAGATGAACACACAGCAAGAGTCCAGTTCATTAACGTAGTTACAGTTCGGTTCACGTGTTTTAATAGTGTGTTCAGTTTAATTCTCAGTGTTTGTGTTTAAACTTTGGTGCTGAATAAATAAATAAATAAAAAATAAACCTGTGTCTTCATTTTCACAGCACGTTACGCACTGTTTAAAAAATGTAACGAGTCCAGATAGATACTGTAGTTCAGATAAATTTACATCTCCCACGCCAACATAAATACTGTTTATTATTGTTAAACTGTTATATTTTGCAACGTGACACGTGAAATGTCACTGTCCGCGCGTGCGGGCTGCGCGCATGTGGTTGATAACAAAAGCTCCACGGGAGATGTTTACATTATCAGCGGGGGGTCAGCGAAAAACTTCCACCTTGAGAGCAGGGTCAGAAAAGTATCGGTGTCATCGAGGGGGGCCAGCAGCGTCGTGTAGGCGATAAGCAAAGTCGCAAAGAGAAAGTAGCGGTTACACTCAAAATACGCGCCGTGTAAACTGGCCCTTACTTACCTGGTGGAAACATTGGAATGCAGTCTGGTGTGGTGGGGGTGTCTGAGTTGTGTGCACGCATATTTATAACAAAAGGCAGTTAATGGCCTACTAAGTGTTGAGGAGAAGGAGGGGGTTTGTCCTCAGGATCTTGAAAATTCAGTCATCCTAGTGTTAAGAGCAGAGCTGGGTCAGTACAGCGAGCACGATCACACGCTGCAGAATCATTGCTTGAGCATGGCGTGACGCCCACTGAGGATAAGGAGACAGCTTCAGTATGAGGATGTGGAGCTGTTCGAGATGGTCCTTTGTGTTGAGCAGGCTTTAGATTGGATGGTGACAGAAAGTTCAGTCTTTTTCGATTAAAGGGATGTTTACACACGTTGCAGTTTGATCACAGCTGTCTTTGTGAACGTGTGATACTGGTGTTGGCGCCCATGGGTTTCTGCCGCGACCCCCCCTTCACTTACTGGCATCCGTTGAATAGGTGGCCAGGAAGGTGGGTTATCAGATTCTGCCGGCGCGCACCCCTGGAGCGCGGACGTGTCACGGGTTTGTTTGATTTGTGGATTGCCAGCCCCGTGGTCCACAGCAGGACGGGGGCTGGAACACGTGACCCGCCTCGCCTTCTGTGAGGACTGACGGGCCTGCTTGCAGGAGCTTCTGGGCCTGTCTGTTGCAGACGGATCTGAGGTACCCTGCTGGGGTTTATTGATTAGGCTAACACTCCGTGAGCCGCGAGGGAGGGGGAAGATGGCCCCGCCTTTTATATCGGCTGGAGAATAGATGGGACCGTTGTTTCTTTTTTTTTTTTTGTCAAGAAAACAGAGAGGGGCTGTTTTTTTAGCATTATTCGTGCTTTTGTGTAACGACATATTTGACTTTATGTCACTCACAACAGAGAAAACATGATTCGTGCATGAAACAAAGTCACCAGCTTTTTGTACCATGCTACAAACAAAGTCTGGACTTGAAAAGATAATTTCCCATACCGCGTGGGCGGGTGATCGTGTAAAGTTAAGAAGCGGTCCTGGTTCATCAGGCACGCTTCTGTTTGGTGTCCCGATTCGTCGAGGAGGCTCTGTGCCGGTCCGCCTGGCGGGGAACAAATCTGTTTTTACTCCAGGCGTGCTCGGTCCGAGGTGGGCTCGTCGGTGGTCTCTGCCGGTGCTCAGCCTCGTATGCCGGCCGCTTCTGCGGTGGGGCACGTGTGGCTGAGTGGTGTCGAGGTTGCGGGACTCTGCTCACAGCTGACTCCCTGGGGGGTGCGAAGGCTCTTCTGGGGATGCCTACCCGGAGAGCCTCAGCCTGTTTGCGCCTCTGGTCCAGCCTGGTTTGAATTCGATCCAGAGTTGTTCCAAACAGTCTCGTCGGTTCTATCGAATGGTGGAGAAAATGAATTTTTTGTCCCTCCAGGAGGTCAGTTAGGGTCATCCACAGATGGCGTTGTGCGATGACCACCTCAGCCATTCCTTTGCTCTGTGCAACAGCTGCTGTCCCCATCATGCGGAGCACAAAGTCTGTTGCCCTGCGGGCTTCATTCAGCACGTCGGCGGCAGCTTGCTTGTCTGTCGTTACCTGGAGCTCTTGTAGTTTTTCAGCCAGGTACGCTTGCATCATTGTGGACGCATTCATTGCGCGCGCCGCGAGGCCCTGAGCTCTGTAGCATTTCTCGAGCAGAGAAGCCGAAGCTCGACAGGCTTTGCTGGGGAGAGTTGGTTTTGTCCCGGACGACTTGGGAGCCAGATGATACGCCAGTGTGTCCTCCATTTGAGGCACATTGGGTATACCCGCTTCATCCATCCCAGCCACGTCGAGGAACTGCGAGAGCGGGAGCAGCATGGGAGCTCTTGGCTGAGACCAGGTGCGAGTCAGCTCCGTGAGGAAATCTGGAAAGATGGGCATCCTTTGCCTCATTGCGGCCTGCTGCTTTGAATAGAAATAATTTCCTGACAACCTCATGACCTGTTGACGAGTTGGAAGCTCCGGCCATGGGACCTGCAGCGCGTCCGTTGCTCTGCGACACAAGTTGAACAGAGCGGGGATCGAAAAGTCAGTCTCTGGGAGCACAGGTGCCGGGGTGTGAGACAGGCCTCCCTTCTGCTCCTCGTGCTCAGCGTCTGCTTCCTTCGCAGAAAATTCACCTGAGGCTGAGATTGAGATCTCGTCCTCGTTCATCAGGCCTCGGGTGTCGAAGTCGACTGTTGAGTCCCCTATAGGAGCCAGCGCGTCCAGGTTGTCGCCCCATTCGCCCTGGGTGCTGTCTTCCAGGGCCATGTTCTCGAGCTCTGGCGTGGGAGTGAGAAGTTCAGTTGTGTCGGGGTCTGTTGGCGCTGCAGCAGCACCCATGGCTTTGGCGACGAAGTCCGCCCGGTGCCTCCTCACCGCCTCCAGCATCTGGCTGCAGTGTTGGCATGACTCGGGCGCATCCAGCGCCATGTTTGCGTGTAACATTCCCAGGCAGACGGGACAGGCCTCATGGGTGTCCGTCGCCGAGAGGGAGAAACCGCGCGCATCTGCTAGGGCAGGCGCGCGAGGTGGGGCTCGCCGTCCTGCCAGTCTTTTTTGGAAGTCTTGTCTTTCGCTTACCTTTCTTCAAAGGCATGTCCGAGATAAGACGAGCGAGTCCTTCCAAAATCCTTTTTCTTTTTATTTGAGACGTCTCCTCCGTCGCGTCGCTTTCGCTGGCTAGCCTGCTACAGAATTAGCAGAGGTAGCGATGTGATGCAGTTTAGCGCCGTCGAGCGAAGCAGTCAACGGAGAGAGGAGAAGAAAAAACTTCGGGGTTAAGGTAAAATGTGCCGGACTAGCATCCGCTAACCCGGCAGTACGCAGGAAGAATTCTCCGTACACTCTAGCCGTTTACGCATTTGCCGGCCCTCCCCGGTCCCGCTCGTCTCTGGTTGGCCCAGAGCCAGCTCTGGCCCGCCCTCGTTGATTGCGCACTGTCCGGAGAGCAAGCCTTGAAGTGGGTGGGGTGTTCACTTGACGTGGGTGGGGTATTCACTTGACGTGGGTGGGCAGTTCTTACCGAAAAGCTCAGAATGCGAATTTTTGGAAAAAACGAAATAAATACTGAGTTTTCATGTGTTTTTTCACTACAGTTAGCAAGTTAAGCATATAAACACACGTTTCCGATCATTTTTATGCACTCAAAAGTAGTTTTTAGATGAAAATAGAGTGTTTTTAGGTGCGCTGGCGAAATTTACGAGCGGACTTCCGGGTTGCGAATTTTTGGAAAAAACGAAATAAATACTGAGTTTTCATGTGTTTTTTCACTACAGTTAGCAAGTTAAGCATATAAACACACGTTTCCGATCATTTTTATGCACTCAAAAGTAGTTTTTAGATGAAAATAGAGTGTTTTTAGGTGCGCTGGCGAAATCGCAGTTGATGACTCAACACGCAGCTAGTCACGCCCTCTGGTCTCGCCCCTACACGAAGCAGTCCAGCCCCTGCTGCAAACAACGAATCAAATGTGAGCAGTAAATGACGTGAAACTGGGCCCGTCGGGCCGCGGTCCGATGGAACCACGGTGGAGATGGTTCCAAAACGAGGGCGGAGCCGGGGAAAAAAAGGAAAATGCGGACACGCTGAACCCGGGTTAGAGGGCGGGGCGGGGCCACCCGGGCCTTTAAGGGCTGGTCAATGCGAAAACGGCTTCTGTGTAGGGTGCAAGCTCACCTCTGGTCGAGCGATGAAGCAACAGATAAGTCCCGCGAAGAGGGTTGTAGTTCAGGTTTAAGCGAGGTGAAGGGTAATAAGAGATCGATGGATGGGTGTCAGCGCCTTAAGTACCCAGAGGGCGGGGCCTCTGGCGTGACGCTGACGCACCTGCTGTAAAGGCGTGCTTGTATTCCTTCAGGTAATCACGAGGGGGCGCAATTCCCATAGCATTATGTTGCACCGAGTGACATGACTGATAAGGGAACCATCCCTGCTCTCTGAAGTGTGTCCACACAGAGCTCAGAGTCTGACAGGAACCACATGAAGTCCTCCTGGGTCTCAGCTTGCTGCAAATATTACAGTCCTGAACAGAAGTGTTGTCTTCATCCCAGTCCTGGTGGATTTCTGACCATTACTGCCCCCTTCTGGTCAGTGTGGATCTATTCACACACTAGTTCCACGGATTTGATGTTTTCTGTTTTCATCTTCTCTTCAAACATGTTCAGACTGTGCAGTGAGGTTGGATGAAGTCCTTGTGAGGATCCAGAATCTGACCTGCAGCAGACAGCAGTCACAACTCAGTGGAGAACAACAGGAAATTATGCTAAAAGGCTAACTGAGCTAGCAGCTGCTAAAACATGACACATTAAAGTTCTGTTAGCTTCAACATCTCACAGCTCCTGAACAAATGTTGCATGGTGGATTTTTCCAGCAGTTCTCTTTGGCCTCAGATGGTTGAGAAGATGGAGTCAAAGTGTCAAATATTTGTCTGATTTCAAAGTGAAGCAGAGTAAAAATCCACAATGCAGCTTTAGTTTGAGCAGCTGTGAGTTTGAAATAGTTTGAATCTTCCTCTAAACTTCATGTGTTGACTCCATGACCCTGAAGCATTGGTCCATGTCTCCCCTCAGCTGAACAAGAACCTCCCACCACCAGCACCTGCTGACATGTTGTGAACCTTGAAAGCTTCATATCAGCAGCATTTTCCTGCGTGTGGACGTGAAAAGTTGGAGCTGACAGGAACTGGAAGCAAACAGATCATCTTTCCACCTGGAACTGCTCACTGAGTTCCACTCTGTCCAGATGTTCTGAGCTGAAGTGACAACTAGAAAAGAGTCCGAGTTTTTCTAAAGCAGACGTCTTGATTCTGACCCTGGATCAGATCCACTGACAGACTGTGGACGTGATGGAAGCAGAAATGTAACGCCATGTTCCCTCCTTCATCTGCAGATTAAAGCAAAACAAAGATTGTCCTGAAAAGTCTGCAGCTCTGAAAGAGACAGAAGAGATTCACTGTGTCATGTCAAACAGTCAGATGGGATGAGATGAAGCGCAGATGAGAAGAGCAGATGTTCATCACATGATGACATCACTGTTTAGTCATCAGATGATTTCAGTCTGTGTTTATCAGACAGATTGGCTGATTTTATTACAACTCACTTTACTTTTTCTATCATCACAGAGCTGGTGATGTTGGACTCTTAGAGACTCACTGTGAAGTTGTGGCGTCAGCTCTGAAGTCCAACCCCTCCCATCTGACAAGACTGGACCTGAGCTGGAACCATCAACTGTCTGACTCTGGAGTGAAACATCTGTGTTCTGGACTGGAGAGTCCAAACTGTAGACTGGAGGTTCTGAGGTCAGTTCACTGCAGCTGTTGGAGGTTTTCTATGTTTGTCCAACTAAAATCATTCCCTGATACTTCACAATTTATTCACTTATAAATGTTTCATTCATTTCAAAAGTTCAAATTGAACACGTCTATTTTGAAGTTTCTCTTTCCAAACCTCTAAAAACCTTTTTAGAACAAAAACATGTTTGCTGCTAGTTTTAATCTTTAAATCACTTTTACTGGATTCAACATGAAACAGTTGTCTCAGCGCTGAAGGAGAAGGAACAGTGATCATGTTTTTACCTGTTTCTGCTTTGTCTGTGTCCAGTTTGTTTGTTAGCAAAATATCTCATAAATCACTGAAAATATTCTAATAAACTCTTAGAAAGTCATCATTAGATGAACATCTAGAACTGATGAAGTTAAAATAAATAAATTTAAATAAATAAATTAAATAAATAAAAAAAATAAAAAAATGAAGTGTGGTTGTTAACCAGATTCAAGATGGCCACCACAGATAATCAGCCTTAGCCTGTACCAAAGCATCTGTAACTGGGAGTTTTTCAGATAGTGAGCTAAAATGTGGTGTGGTAGTAGCTGAGAGTCACAGCTGGTTGGAGAGTTGACCCCAGGATGCAGAAAGAAACGAGGAACTTTAATGATGAACTAAAGCACAGATTCTTAACTGTTGGGTCGTGACCCACAAGTTGTCCAGGATCTCCACCTCTATGGCTCTAAACAAATCAGTTTTTCAAATGTGGGACTGAGATCACATCAATGTTCACTTGAAAACACCAGAACTGTTACGCCAAATTTACACTACATGCGTTCCGGCTCCACCCCGCTCCGGTCCGACCTCCGCAGCAAATACGCACCCATTATAATCAATGACAGAATTTACACGGGCTCCGCTCTGCGGCGGCGAGCTGTGCCGAGCGGACGGCAGTCCGTCAAAATTAGAAATATTTCTATTTCTGCCGGACGCCGGAGCTGTGCCGGAGTCAACTTTTGAAGATTACGTCGCACCAACAGGAAAAGGAACAAGCACAACTTCCGTATTTACAAAATAAAATCACCACGGGCGGACTTAATCCTAGCTCTATACGGATTTATTTGTACAAAAATGCTGTCAAACTATCATTTATGACTACGCCTACAAACGCAATACAAGAAATAAATAAATAAAGTATTTTATTCTGAAATGTAATACATCACTTCCTGTTGCTCAAACCATGTCCTGTCGCTCATTTACGAGAGAAGATCAAGGCAGCAGTCTCTACTGTTGTTCTCCTTCTTCCACCGAATGAATTGTTTTGTTCTGACTTACTTATTTATCACTTGATTTATCGCGCGATCTCGCAATTCCCGCGCATGCGTCTCGGAGCGGCGCATCCAGGCGGACCAGAGCGGAGCGGAGGTAGTGGAAATTGGACTCGCTCAGCTGCGACCTGCGGAGCGGGGCGGAGCCGGACCGCATGTAGTGTAAATTTTGGCGTTACTGTTAATAATAATAATAATCAAAAAAGGCGTTCAATACAGGATCAACTGGACTTTATTTGTTGTAGAAAACGTTTCGACTTCTGTCCAGAAGTCTTCGACAGAAGTCGAAACGTTTTCTGCAACAAATAAAGTCCAGTTGATCCTGTATTGAACGCCTTTTTTGATTTTATCATGTCCTGGACGACTGAGAATCTTCACCAGAATAATAATAATAATAATAATGAATTCAATTTATAACGCACTTTTCATTAATGAAAATCTCAAAGTTCTACAAGGAGCAACAGAATTAAATGTCAATAAAACAAATAAATAAAACAATTAAAGTCAATAACAATATCAGCTAAGATCAAAAATAGAATCATGAGGAGGTAGAGTATGCTTGGTCGAAAAGAAAGGTCTTCAAGCCGCTCTTAAAGTCAACCACAGACTGTGGGGCTCTTAGACAGTCAGGAAGAGAGTTCCACAGGCGGGGGGCAGCCACACTGAAAGCCCGGTCTCCCATGGTCCTTAATTTGGTTCTCGGAATGTGAAGGAGATTGCTGTTCTGTGACCGCAGCGAACGGGTGGATGAGTATGGAATAAGAATATCCTTCAGATAATCTGGTGAAGTTCCGTGTAAGCATTGATGTGTAATGAGAGCAGTTTTGTACTGAATTCTGTAGGCGACAGGAAGCCAATGAAGGTTATGGAGAATGGGCGTAATATGTTCAAATTTACGAACTCTCAACAAGATCCTTGCTGCACTGTTTTGAATATATTGAAGTTTCTGAAGGTTTTTGCCAGGGATTCCAATAAACAGGGAGTTGCAGTAGTCGAGCCTGGAGGAGACAAAAGCATGGACGAGCTTCTCAGCATCGGAAAAAGTTAGGGATGGGCGAAGTCTGGAGATGTTTCGAAGATGGAAGAAGCAAGTTTTAAACAGATGCTTAATGTGATTTTCAAATGTAAGATTGGAGTCCATTTTTATTCCAAGATTAGTAACAGAGGTGGAGAGGGGGATGTCTTGTCCAGAAAAGGAAAGTGTTGTTATAGGAGATGTTTGTACCTGGTGAGGGGTGCCAATCAGTATGGCCTCAGTCTTGGAGCAGTTTAATTGAAGAAAGTTCTGATTCATCCATGCCCTAATTGCCTCCAGGCAGGCAGAGAGGGCAGTGAGTGAAGATGGAGATGACAAGGTGGAAGATGAGGATGCTCCAGTCCTGATGTAAAGCTGTGTATCGTCGGCATAACAGTGAAAAGAAATGTTGAACTGATTAATAATTTGACCTAAAGGCAGCATGTAAAGGGAAAACAGCAGGGGCCCCAGAACCGACCCCTGAGGGACACCACAGGAGACACAAACTGTCTGGGACGTGGCGTTGCCAAGACTAACACATTCCAGCCTATTGGAGAGGAAAGATTTGAACCAGTCCAGGACTGTGTCGCAGAGACCGACCTCCACATGAAGACGGTGGAGGAGGATACTATGGTCCACAGTGTCGAAGGCTGCAGTGAGGTCAAGGAGGACAAGGATGGAGGGAGAGCCAGTGTCAGCAGCCAAGAGGACATCATTGGTAACCCTCAGCAATGCAGTCTCTGTACTGTGAGCTGCCCTGAATCCAGACTGGAACTTCTCATACAGGGAGTGTTGTTGTAGGTGATCCTGCAGCTGAGCAGCAACAGCTTTTTCCAGCACTTTAGACAGAAAAGGGAGGTGTGAAATTGGGCGGTAATTAGAAAAAATGTCGGGATCCAAATTAGATTTTTTCAGAAGAGGCCTAATGATGGCGGTTTTTAGAGGCAGTGGAACATGACCAGATTGTAGAGACTGATTTATTATTTGAGTGATAAGTGGGCCTATTGCAGAATGATTGGTTTTTATGAGAGACGAGGGGAAAGGATCCAGGGCGCAGGATGAAGGCTTCATTTTCTTGATGATGGCCTCCACCTCACTCTGAACAACTTCGTCAAAGCTGTTTAGGGTCCCAGAATGCAGACGGGTGGGTGGCACACTGAGAACGGGGAGGTTGTGGAGCTGAGATCTGATAGTGTCAACTTTGGTTTTAAAAGATGAAAGAAACAGGTCGCATTTTTGAGCAGAGTCCTCAAGAGTTTGCTTAATGGGATTAAGCAGACGAGTGATTGTGGAGAAGAGCTGTTTAGAGTTTCCAGGGCAGGTGTTGATGATGTTAGAATAATATTTGGAGCGTGCTTCTTTAAGAGAATAGGCGTATGCTTTCTGATGTTCTTTATATGCCTGCTTATGCACAGACAGACCAGATGATTTTACACGTCTCTCAATAGCACGGCCAGTTGCCTTCATCTTGCGCAGCTCATCAGTGTACCAAGGGGCTGAGCGCGAGAAAGACACCAGTCTTGTCTTTAAGGGGGCGTGTAGGTCCAGGAGCTCCCGAAGAGATTGGTTGTAGTAATCCACAGAGTCATCTGCAGATGAATGATTGACAGCGGTCAGGGTGTGAAGATCAGCAGACAGAACATCAAGGGAAATGTTTTTAAGGTCACGGAACTGGATGGGTCGTTTTGGGTTTGAAGCAGGCGAAGATGAAGGCACTTCCAGGGAGATGACCCTGTGATCTGAGACACCCAGGTCATATACAGATAAGTTATTGATGAGTACAGTGTCTGTAATCACCAAATCCAGAGTATGCCCCCTGCTGTGCGTAGGGGCGTCAACATGTTGAGTGAGATTAAGAGAGTCCAGAAGAGACTTAAAATCTGTTGCCAGAGGTGAAGAAGAATTGTCCACGTGGATATTTAAGTCGCCAAGAAAAATAGTCTTCACAGGGGAGGTGCAGAAAAAAGTGAGGAGGTCATGCATCTCTGAGTTAAATGAAACATGCGGTTTGGGAGGTCTATAAATTAATATAACATTCATCAGGAGTGGGGCTTTGAAGCTGAAAGCCAGACATTCAAAAGAGGAAAAGTCCTGAGAAGACAGATGAGACAATTTTAAATTACTGCGGTAGATTACAGCCAGACCACCACCGCGGCCAGTGCTGCGGGCTCTCTGCAGATAACTGTATCCAGAGGGACACGCCTCATTCAGAGAACTGAACACATTTGGTTGGTGCCACGTCTCTGTAAGACACATGAGGTCCAAGTTCTTCTCCAGAATGTGATCATGAATTAAACATGACTTGTTGGAAAGTGACTGCACATTGAAAAGTTCTAATTTAATACCAGTTGGAATAGGAGCTTTTTGAACCGGTTTAAGCAGACTGAAGTCCACTCCACGTTTTCCTCGCCACTTCGTGCGCAGAGGACTACAAAGGCCTACAGACGCAGCGTTCTGATGACGCCATCGAGGTGCGACACGTCTTTCAGCCCAGACAGCACTAATCGAATCCGAGTTCGCTTGAGAATAAACGGTTTTCTTTCGAGAGCTTCTATGGATGTAACGAGGTCTACGCAGAAGTCCCAGTTGTTTGATGGTGGAAATAGAAAGAGGAATGGAGCAGTTGTTAAGTTCAAACAACTGCGAAGCGGAATACGTCAACATCCACGAGCCGGTGGAGGCTAGCACAGAGCTAGCCGCTAGCAGCAGGCCTACGGCTCCGAGAAAGATATACAAGAAGCAGAGAGAGGTAACTCGAATGAGCATTACCTTGAAGGAGTACAGGAGAGAGTCCAGAACAGTCCAGAGGACACAAGAAGTTGAGAAAGGCAGCAGGTAAGCGAACAATAAGTGCAGCTACGTGGTTCTCGAAGCTAAATTCGTGTTGAAGCTAGCGGGAGCTAGCAGAGTCAGAGTCAGAGAGTCAGAGTCAGAGAGTCAGAGAATCTTTATTGTCATTTGCACCGCATGTGGTACATGTGATGAAATGAGATTATGTACACAGGGTCCCAGTTACATCCAACGAGCAGCCCCTACTATTAAAATTCCGGTTAGACTAGGAAAGTTTTCTATCTAATGACTCCAGCAAACAAGTCAAATCTTGGCTTCGCCATGATCTCCCATCCTGAGCAAGCACAATGGCATCAGTGGAAAGGAAAAACTCCCTTTTAGAAGGAAGAAACCTTTAGCAGACCCAGGCTCAGGACAAGCGGTCATCTGCTTTGACCGGCAACTTATAATGTTTGCAAATCCACAACGCAGTCAGAAAAGACAGTTGCTCTAAAACTAACTAAAACACAAAACTTAATCACAGAAAGGTAGAAATGTCCGCGTCCGTTCACACAGGAGCTGCCGCACTCTGCGTTCAAGAAAGGTAGAAAGGTTCAAAGAAAGGTAGAAATGCCCGCGTCCGCTTGTACAGGTGCTGTACACAGGCTTACGCCTGTCGCACTCTGCAATCGAGAAAGGTAGAAATGTCCAACAAGGCTCGGTGAAAAAACAGCAGAAAGTAATAAAAAAGGCTTCAAAAAGCAAAAAGTACGAGGAGCAGCGGCAGCCAAGGTGTGCCCGCGTCCACTTCCTCCACAGGTGCTCAGTCACTGACAGGTGCTCAGTCACTGACAGGTGCTCAGTCACTGACAGGTGCTCAGTCACTGACAGGTGCTCAGTCACTGACAGGTGCTCAGTCACTGACAGGTGCTCAGTCACTGACAGGTGCTCAGTCACTGACAGGTGCTCAGTCACTGACAGGTGCTCCATGGGGTCCTCATGGGAGGGCCTGGAGGAGAGGATCATGTTAACATGAGAGGCTGATTACAGTACATGTTCCCACCCCTTTGTGGCGCTAACGACCCACTCATATGTTTAACGAGCTTTTTAATAACCTCAGTCAGACTCTAGCAAGTAGCAAAAGTTAGAGAAATGTTTAAAATGAAAAGTTTACAACCTTGAATGGATTCAGTTTTTGTGTCTGACATCCAGTAAAACTAATTCTGTCTACTTCAATCATTTAGTTCATATTTCAGTTTGAACCTGCATCCTGTTGCTTCAGCTCACATCTTTTATTCTTTATTCAGATTGGAGTACTGCAGTTTGTCAGAGATCAGCTGTTCTTCTCTGGTCTCGGCTCTGAAGTCCAACCCCTCCCATCTGACACAACTGGAACTGAGTAACAACAACCTGTCTGACTCTGTAGTGAAGGAGCTCTGTGGTTTCCTGGAGAGTCCAAACTGTAGACTGGAGGTTCTGAGGTCAGTTCACTGCAGCTGTTGGAGGTTTTCTATGTTTATCCAACTAAAATCATTCCCTGATACTTCACAATTTATTCAGTTATAAATGTTTCATTCATTTAACCCTTTGATGGTCTAAAATCAGCCCCACATTCTAATGTTTTATTTTGGTGCTGTCAATAACCACAGATGTTCCTGACAAATACTAAAAATCCTTGTAAAGTCTTTTATTTAGTCAGAATAGTTTGAAATGCTCCTGTAAGCTCACAGTAACTTTACGGTCCTTTAGTGTTAATCAGGGACAATCAGCCATTTGAAACCGTTATAAATACAACTCTTCATCACATCTTTGTCTCATCATAAAAACATTGCTATCAGTAATGTTTCTGACCTTCAACTCTGTACTTTTAATTGTTGTATTAGCTGACTTGGTGAAGTTTTCCTTGTTCCATGTGTAAACCTCTGTAAAGATTACCGGGACAGACTTCAACGTACCCTGGAAGTGCTGCGTTGTTCCCAGCTGGACGCTGCTGCCGGGTCTCGTCTCGTCCCACAAAATAGTTTTAGTTGGAGTGTAAAGAGCAAAAAGACACTTTTATTGTGCACAAGTCAACATTTAGTATGAGAAGCTGTTCCACGTGCATGCAGGCTGAAGAATCGTGCGCTCCTCAGCTCAGAACGTCTGACTCCTGTTGGCTTCCCCCAAAGCAGGACGTCAATAGTTGATGCAGCGGCTGCAGCAGCTGCTAAAACATCTGCTTCAGTAGAAGAACTAATGAAACACAAACTGGTGTCGTGCACGAGGACACTTTCAGGAAAACAAAACCTCCATGTCTGACCACCGAGCAACACGTGCACATTTAACAAAAACACTGCATCATTTTCAGCTAACGGTTCTGGAGGGTCCGGGGGGCTGGAGGGTCTTCAAAAACTCTCAACTGAAATCTTTAAATAATTAACAAAAAATACTTTTGGGCAAATTAAAAGAGGAAAATGACTTTCTTTACCCACAAACTGACATAAAGTATATTTTTGTTCAATTTAACAACAAATTAAAAAAAAAACTGAAATGTGTAGTTTTTTAACCTAAAGTCATTTAAAACAATTTTATCATTTAAATGAGATATTTTCATTTGAAGCTGAGAAAGTTCAAAAATTTTGACTAATTCATGAATCAAATAATAAAACATGAGTATTTTGAATCATTTCTGTAAGGTGGTTGATGTTTCCCCTAAAGAACACAAACTGTCATAAAGTTAAAGTTACATAAATTCAGGATGGTTGTCTGAAGGAATTCATGCTTTGACTTTTCATTACTCTGATATTTTACTAACACATGTATTGTGGACTGTTGCTGCTCTTGTTGACCATAAACACAACTTGTTATTGAAATTAATTTTTGTGTTTCAAAATAAAAAACAAACAACCCCTCCTTGTTGTCCTGATCTAACGTGTGGAGTGGTAGTAGCTGAGAGTGGTCCACCAGCCAGACTCTGAGCTCAGACCAGCTGAGATCTCAGAATATCACATGAGATGGTTCATAACGTTATTTACAAGGTTTGACCAAAACGCTACAAGTTTCTCATCACAAGATGATCTTAGTGTCAAACTGTGGGATGAAAGGTGGCGGGTGATATGCATTCCTTCAAGGAATGCTAGGCCTTGAATGGATTCAGTTTTTGTGTCTCTGACATCCAGTAAAACTAATTCTGTCCACTTCAATCATTTAGTTCATATTTCAGTTTGAACCTGCATCCTGTTGCTTCAGCTCACATCTTTTATTCTTTATTCAGATTGGTGGACTGCAGTTTGTCAGAGATCAGCTGTTCTTCTCTGGTCTCAGCTCTGAAGTCCAACCCCTCCCGTCTGAAACAACTGGACCTGAGTTACAACGACCTGTTTGACCCTGGAGTGAAGGAGCTCTGTGGTTTCCTGGAGAGTCCAAACTGTAGACTGGAGGTTCTGAGGTCAGTTCACTGCAGTTGTTGGAGGTTTTCTATGTTTGTCCAACTAAAATCATTCCCTGATACTTCACTACGGTATTTATTCAATTATAAATGTTTCATTCATTTAACCCTTTGATGGTCTAAAATCAGCCCCACATTCTAATGTTTTATTTTGGTGCTGTCAATAACCGCAAATGTTCCTGACAAAGACTAAAAATCATTGTAAAGTCTTTTATTTAGTCAGAATACGGTAGTTTGAAATGCTCCTGTAAGCTCACAGTAACTTTACGGCCCTTTAGTGTTCATCAGGGACAATCAGCTGTTTGAAACCATTATAAATACAACTTTTCATCACATCTTTGTCTCATCATAAAAACATTGCTATCAGTAATGTTTCTGACCTTCATCTCTGTACTTTTAATTGTTGTATTAGCTGACTTGGTGAAGTTTTCCTTGTTCCATGTGTAAACCTCTGTAAAGATTACCGGGACAGACTTCAACGTACCCTGGAAGTGCTGCGTTGTTCCCAGCTGGACGCTGCTGCCGAGTCTCGTCTCGTCCCACAAAATAGTTTTAGTTGGAGTGTAAAGAGCAAAAAGACACTTTTATTGTGCACAAGTCAACATTTAGTATGAGAAGCTGTTCCACGTGCATGCAGGCTGAAGAATCGTGAGCTCCTCAGCTCAGAACGTCTGACTCCTGTTGGCTTCCCCCAAAGCAGGACGTCAATAGTTGATGCAGCGGCTGCAGCAGCTGCTTAAACCTCTGCTTCAGTAGAAGAACTAATGAAACACAAACTGGTGTCGTGCACACGGACACTTTCAGGAAAACAAAACCTCCATGTCTGACCACCGAGCAACACATGCACATTTAACAAAAACACTGCATCATTTTCAGCTAACGGTTCTGGAGGGTCCGGGGGGCTGGAGGGTCTTCAAAAACTCTCAACTGAAATCTTTAAATAATTAACAAAAATACTTTTGGGCAAATTAAAAGAGGAAAATGACTTTCTTTACTCACAAACTGACATAACATATATTTTTGTTCAATTTAATGTAAGGAACCTATAGGCCGTTTGTGTAATTAAATACAAACGAGGTCAGTTTACTGACTTACCTATAGATTAGATGATAGATTTGAGCAGGTTTTAGACTGTTTCAAACTTACCATCAGTTAAACGGGGTCTCAACTTTTTCAGATTAAATCAACAAATCTAACGATGTGATTAGCCAGAAATGTAATTTCACACTTAGACTTCAATTTATGTTGGTCTACCAGAAAATAGACCTTTTATTGAAACTATCACAAAATTACATTAAACATTGGTATCGATATTAGCTCTGATTCTAACTACTATGACAAGAATTCAAATTAAAAACAAACAGACAGTTGGACCTTTCTGTTGGCACATTACTTAAAGTTTACCATGATGAAAATAAACATAAGGAGGAGTTTAAGGAGGAAAGATAAAAGATTGAAAGGAAATGGTTGAATCTTATCTTGAGATGTTTAACCAGAGATAGCACCCTCTGCTCGGTTTCGGCTGGACGTCCGTACCGTGATGAAACGACTTTTACCTTCGTGAAGATGATCCTGTCTCGACTCCGGTAAATTAGTCAAGCCAGACGCGCATGCTGCTGCGTTTTACAGGCGACCCACGTTCATCTTGCCACGGTCTCGAGACCGTCTGCGTCGGCCTCCCAGAGTAATGCCCAGCTCTGGTTTTGTTTCAAGATAACTTCCAGAAAGAGTGTCACCGCTTGGAGCTGTGACACTCGAAGGGGTTCACAGCTGACGTGCTGTTTGAACCTTTGCTGAAGACGTGGGCCCTTGGTGCATGGCCGGGACGTACATCAGCTTGGAGAAAAACGTCCGTGCATCTTCCCTTCTCCCCGAGAACTCATCAGCTCAGCTTCTCCCCGAGAACTGAGTCCCAGCACGGAGACAAAACAAAACCTGCAGGTGTGAAAACAGAGCACTCTCTGTTTGAGCACAGATGAATTGTTTTTAGAACGGACGGGAGACCGAAGATTAAGTTATGTCTAGAACTTTTCTTTCGTTCCAAAAACAGTTCAAACAAATAGAACGGATTGTTCATTCAACTTTAGACACTTATTCTGCAGAGAGCAGACAGTTTAAAGCAAGATCATTCTGAGATGTTCTCTTAACTTTGGCATATTTAAAATATACCAGCTTAGTAAAATCATCATTAAATGACAAAAATATACTGTTGATCAATTCTGAATTAACACACATTAAAAAGAAAGTTCAATCTGATTAATTGGTGTCCATTAATTCAACATAATTCTAACAAAAAGTAGTGTCCACTTGTGTCCTTGAGATGTCCAAGAAAGTGTAACACTGAGAGTTTCAGAGAGATGCGGAGAGGCCCATATTCCATACGGACATGAGAGTGCTGTATCCCTACAGTCCCCCTTTTTGGAAATCATCGCCTGTCCTTGGGGATGAGATCCAACACGAAAGGATACCACCGAATGTCTCTGACCTCTATGTAATCCAGCAAGTGGAAAAAAAAAAGTCAAAAAAGAAAGTTCAAAATTATACTCCCATAATGTTTTGGAAATTCCATACTGTTCGTAGGTAATCCCATTGCGGCAAGCTTTTAATCCTTTGGAAAACATAGTCTGTTAACCCATGGAGAACTGAGTCTGTGATCCCTTGGAAAACAAAGTCTTATAATCCACAACGGTAAATCCACAACGATGGGGTTATTGATTTCATCAGCACGAATGGTTTTTAATCAGCATGTAGAGGGGATCCCTCGATTGACGCAGAGGAGGCGGGCCTTGGATGAAGGTTGAAGACCAACGTTGGATCAGCAGGTCCCCACATCGAAGGTTGCAGGCTGGATGGCTTCCAGTCGGTGCCACCCTGGTTCAATGTGTCATGCAATTATGTGGTTTTAGGTGGGCTTATGATTGGGATTCTACATTAAGCCTTACCTATATGCACCTGGTATGTAAGCTATCATGGATTAGATCAGCTACAATTACCAATTAAGGGGTGGATCAATGCTGTAAAAATCAGATATAGGGATCTATACCTATAGAAATGTGGAGGGCTTCTGTAACGAAGGCCTCTTCTTTCAAACTATTCCTCCATTCATTATTTAGTTTTGTTTAAACTAAAAAAAATGAAACTAGTTTGGTCTAAATGTCTGTTGTCTTTTAGACGAACGACGCAAGATTTGGTAATCCCTAAAAATTTTGAAGTCTATGGCGAGACTCATCAAAATGAATAGATCTAGAATAGAAACGATCGAATCGGTTCTACCTAAATGATTGGGAGATCAGTGTAGATTATAGTACCTTAAGTAGTATTAATCTACTATGACTCATCAAAGATTGAGATCTTTAACAAAATGAACAGCATGTTGGCATAGTTAAATCCATTTAAGTCTTCAACTTATCAACAATCAAAACCTCTTTTGGCTGGGAGTGTTCAGAAAACAATAACAACTTCAATAACAACAAAAGTAGCAATCAAGCAACTAGAAAACAACGTTTCACTACAACAAACTCACTCTGGTCGTCAGATTCCAACGTGTCACACACAAGAAAAACAGTTCTTAGCTTTATAACCGATGTCAATTAAATCCTGCAGATTTAAACGGTTGTTAAGGTTAGTTTTTTGTTGTGGGTTTTATGCTTAGCGTTTCTAAGTTCTAGTTGGAACGGTTTCTTTTCGCAACTAGTATAGTTTAAACTGTTTAGTTTATTTACTATCCTGTGCTTGGACGACCTTATTTTCCCATGAAGTCTGTGAGTTTGCGAGATCTTTGTCGTTTGTGGGGTTATTGCACTCTGAAGGAGAGGAAACCTCTTCTACTTCCTGCGAGTGGGATGTGACCTTTTGACCTGGGCACACCACTGAGGGTGTTTTCCGTCGTTCGAGCATGTCAAAAAATTCCATAGCACATTGTCTAATTTCTGCCATGGTACTCTCTTTGCAATTAACATTGAAGCGAACACATTTCATTATGAAAGGTATCAGATTCAAAGTGAAAAGATTTTTAAACTCCACATCTTCCTCTAAGCCAGGGACAGTTCTGTCCTTTGTGTAAGCAGAGAGGAGCCTGTCGTAAAACACCAGGGGATGTTCACCTGGTTCCTGTAGGACGTTCTTAGCAGCTAAGCACCTATCAAATGATGAAACAAGCCCACAATTTGTTGATGCACCTGTTTGAACGTCCATCTTTGTACTGATTTTCTGTGAAAAATCAAGTAAAGTGGGTCTTATTTCACAGTGTGCAGTCTCACCATGTGATGCCTGCGGCAGTCAACATGGAGTCCAAGATGTGAAATCAAATAAAAATCAGTGATTTTTATTAATTTGTCGACCTGTGACAAGGTCAAACAAAATCGGCTGTCGTGGTATCAGGAGCCTCATGTGCAGAGGCCGCCATCTTATCTGGAAATTTGTGAAACACAAATTAAATGAAGCCACCGTAGAGAGCAAGGCCTACCAGCTTGTTATTCTAAATAAACTTGTATCTAAAATAAATAGGAGGGCCTGTGTGCAGCTGCTCAGTAACATCCAAGATGTGAAATTTAACAAAAATCAGTGATTATTATTAAATTGTCAACCCATGAGACGACCATCAAGGTCGGCTAGTTATTGTTTGATTTTCTGTGAAAACCAAGACAAAATATGCCTCCTGTGTGTTATTTTAAACTTGTAGTATAAAAAAACAGGGACAGAGAGCTATCTAAAAAAAGCTAAGTCTGGTCCTCTGGACATTCAAAAAACAAAAAAACAAAACAGAGAGCTAGTTTTGCACAGAATTGATGATAAAAGTGTCAAGTTTTATCAAAAAGCAGACATGTCTGTATTAAATCTGTGTAACTGTTCTGCCATCAACATTTGATTTTCTGCGAATATCAAATTAAAAGGGTGCTGTGAGTACAATATTTCAAAATGTTTCCCGTTTAAAACAGGAACATTGAACATGTACAAATTACAGGAAGACTGCGTCTTCTAAAGTAACCAGCAGGGGGCACAGCGCTGGAAATGAGTTTATCACAGCGACTGTAATTTCTCTATCTGACCGCTATAGAGGCGCTGCTATCACCAGTGAGCGAAGCTGCAGCGTTTAGCCCACACAGACATCCAACAACGGATGAAAAGCATCAATCAGACAGACCTAAAGCGTTACGTGATATAGCTTTTAGAACCCCAGGCTAGGGCTGGGCGATATGAGGAAAATATTATATCGCGATATTTTTTGGCTATATCACGATACACGATATATATCGCGATATCTCCAAAATCAATGAAAAAATGATTCAAAATTGATTAAAAAATGTCAACACTAAATTTGAACAAACTTAAATATTTTATTTTAACCATCAATTGCACACATAAATAAAAAGTACTTCAAGCAAAAAGGAAGAATAAATAATTTAAACTTAAAAAGGTGCTCTTGTGCTTTTAACATTAAAAAAATATTAAATCAAAACATTTAAGGCCTTTAAAATACAAAAACAAAAGTGTAAACAGTGGCCATAAAATTTACTGACCCAGAACAGTCACAGGTAACAACTCTCAACTATTTGCATGTGCTGGTAATTTTTAACAACAAACCACAAAATGTGCACAAGTTTCAAACTGTGCCAAGTTCAGGCAATGTCTGCAAAACCTCTGAACAAGAACAGATTTATCACAGTACTGCAGTAAATGTGAGCCTCTGTGTACTGTATCCGGTTTTATTGTGAAAGGGTCAGGGGGTTGTTTCCGGGTTCACGAAGACGTTCTCTAAAGTTGCTCTACAAAGTGTCGCATTGAATCCTTGTGTAAAACACGACAGCCTCCACTCAGAAACGTGAACCGAGAGGTGGAGACATTATTAAATCAGCTGTATCGCTAAAGACACGGTTAGTCTCAGCTGTGGAAGAAGACGGCTAACGCGTTAGCCATCTTGTTAGCCGCTAAGGACCGTGTCTTTAGCGATAATGATAAAATGCTGATTTAATAATGTCTCCACCTCTCTCTGCGGTGCACGCATGACTAAATGAGCTCAGACCCGTGGTTTGTTTTAATGAAGCAGCAGCTGGAAAAACACTTGGTTCTGCTGTTTCATCATGCTCCACTCCGCTGTTTAAATGGTGAAAAAGATTCGTAGTTCGGACCTTTCTTCGGGACTATTTTCAGCATCGTCTACAAAAACATTTTTTATGCCCTCATCTGACAATTTAATCCAAACTAGCTCAGAAAGAACATTGTTTTTCCCCCTCAGCAGCGTGCAGCGCTCTGCCGTGTTTACATGTTGTGCTGAGTCTCTGAAGCTCCTGCAGCCTGCAGGAAGGAGGGGGGCGAGTGGGCGCCCGCGCGACAGCAGGAGGATCCTCGATATACACGATAAAGCCCTTTTAACCATCGTACATTTAAAATATCGCGATATATCGAGTATATTCGATATATCGCCCACCCCTACCCCAGGCTCACAAAAACGAAATCATGTGAGCAAAATCGGTTGAACTGTGAAACCTTTTAAACTGCGTTTAAAAGAAATAAGGTCGGTCCTCATAAAACCGGTAAAATCTGTGTCACGTGACCTGGTCACATGGCGATCGGCAGTTTCAGAGCAACCGACTCAATCCACCCATTAAAATCTCAAAAACACCGCGTTTAAACAGTCTTTTCAATGACAGTAACTGGACAAACAAGCAC
>JBBPBX010025111.1:0-13644 GCA_038048925.1 Garcialebias charrua | reverse complement strand
TACTGGTGGTAATGTTCAGTTTTTCTTTTTCCCGATGGGTGAAAATGCCTGTAATGGTGCAGGGACAGCTCTGGATTAGGCTGACTTCTGCTTTCTCTCACGTACAGTGGAAGAAGTTCTGGGTTGACCCGTCTGGCGTGGCTGTGTCCGGCCTGTCGTGGCACAAAACAGTGCTTTGACCAGGCCTGTTCTCCCATCATGAAAAAGGGTTGGATTGCCCCTTTAATTCTGACTTTTGCACAGAACCGATAAAACACGATGTGGTTTTATTGGTGCTTGAAAACAACATTTTGTTTTTATTGCACAAACAGGGGAACATGTTTTTGTGTTTTAACGAACATATTTATCCATTCCACCAGGGTCACTTGGACTCTGAAGTGGTTTGAATATGTGCAGCTTTCCTTTTCCCAGTGGGTGTAAATGCTCTGACCGGTGAGGATGCTGGTCACCGGTGTCGCTGTGCGACAACCACTTCAGCCATACTTTTACCCAGAGCGATTGCTGTTGGGCCCGGCAGGCAGACAATAAAGTCTGCCGTCCTGTGGGCCTCTTCCAGCGGCTCTGCCGTCTTTTCCTTTTGTTGGTGGCCTCCTGCAGTTCCTATAGCTTTTCTGCCTGGTATGCCTGCAGCATCGAGGCCGTGTTGAGCGTGCGAGCCGCAAGGCACTGTGCGCTAGAGGTGAATGATTAATCGCATTTGTGATTATCTCGCGATATGTTAAAACGCGATTCTCTAATCGCACGGGCTGCGATTTGACTGGTCACGTGACTTGGTAGTGAGCCGCTCTGGCCACGCGCAGCTCTGAATGGAGCAAAACAGAGAGAGCAGGGAGGAGGAGACTGTGCGCTCCAACACAGTTGCTTCAGGCTGGACAGAAGTCATAAAAGTTATAAATTCAGGTAAGTTAGCTCATTTAAACGTGTATCTGATCTTAGAGGCTGAAACACCAAGACCACGGGAGATAAACAGCCCGAGCTGGTCATGTGACCGGGTCTGTTGTTGACGGTGCTCTGTTAGCAGCTAGCTCCGCAAGCTAAGGTTCTGCTTGAAAAAGCGCATTAATTATCTGATTAAAAAAAAAAAAACAGTTGTGTCGTTAGTGATATGGATTAATACAGAACCATTAAAAATAATCTCATTTTAAATCGTAATCGCAATTTATAGAAAAAAAATCGCTATTAGATTATTTTCCAAAATAGTTCAGCCCTACTGTGCGCGCTAGATCTTTTCCAGCTTCACTGCTGAAAACAACATTGTTTGCTGGGTAGGGCTTGGTGGCTGAAGTTTTGGAGGTGAGACAGACCCGTCGGCTCCCTGCTCTCCAAGTCCGGAACCGGGAGAAGGGGAGAGACAGTGGCTGCCTTGGGTGCCGACCTTGACCGCGTGATCTCAGTTAAAAATTCTGGGAACACCGGCATGTCGTGCCTCACCGAGGTTTTTTGCCTCGGGAGAAAATAATTTCCCGCCAACCTTGACTGTTGTGGTCGTGGTGGGGGTGCAGGCCACGGCACCTTGAGATACTCTGCCGCTCTGCAGCACAGGTCAAACAGAGCTGGAGTGGAGCCGTCTGCTTTGACAGACACCACTGCAGCTTCTTGTGAAAAGTCCTCTCCTCCCTCTTAGACACCTTGCTCCGTCGTCTGAGGTTTTGTCAGGGGCAGTTGTTAGCTTCTCTTTTGTTTGGAGGAGATTCCATCTGCTCGCCCTTGTCCATTCCCTCGGGGTTCCTTGAACTCTGACGTGGATAATGTCTGAGAGCTTTCCATTAGCCCTATGGGTGGATAAGCTCTCAGTGTCACAGTGTCCTCGTTTCGTCCAACTCCAGCCCCATCGTCTGTCTGAAGGCCTTAGACAGTGGTGGGTTGTTCGCTGTCGTCGTGGACGTAGGAAAACTACCAGTTAGCGAAGCTAAACAGGTAATAAAGCAGAAAAATCTCCTCTCTAAACAGGGAGGTACTCGTGGGCCAGTTAGCGGGGCTAAACGGGCCATCGAGCAGCGACAGCAATCAGCAGACAAACTCAGTTAGCAAGCTGTGGGATGAACCTCGTCGTCGATTCGGCTACACATGTTAGCGAAACAGACAAAAAAAGAAGGTTAGTTAGCAAGCTAGACTAAGAAGTTTTCATCATACCTCACAAATGAAGTCCTTCTTCGTCCGCTCGTTAGCAGCGCTTATATTGTTAGCAGCGCTAAACAAGCTCACATCGTCCTCGCGCTGTTCGTGGGAGGCTCCAGTTAGCCGAGCTAACCGTGGGGAGCTTGCCAGTTAGCAGCGCTTACAGGCCCGAAACAGCAACGTTCACGTTAGCAGCGTTAAGCGTTAGGAAGCGTTCAGTTAGCAACAGGGCCAAACGGAGCTCCACGGATGAAATCCCTCGTAGTGGCGCCCTCGGTAGGGAGCGCGCTCACCTCCAGTCGGGTAGTTCAGCCAGTACAAGGTCCGCGATGTTCAGGTGTGAGGCGAGGTGAAGTGCAATAAGAGACCGAACGTGAGGCATCACTGTCTTTTATGCCAGCGGGGACGCTGACTTGCCTTAAAAGGCGTGATTGTAATGCTGCAGGTGAACCACGCGGGGGCGCAATTCCCATATCATATGTTGCACTGCAACGGACTAACTGATAGGGAACCATCCATCCATCCATTATCTTTTACCCATTTCTTGCATTCTGGGTCAAGGGGGTCGCCGGTGCCCATGTCCAGCAATTACAGTGTGAGGTACACCATGGTGTTGTGGAACAGGCCCTCATGTCTGTTCTGGATTTACACCTTTTCATATCTCTCTGAAACTCTGAATGGTACACTTCTCCTGAGGCCCTCAAGGAGACGAGTGGACACTATTTTATTACATTTATTTGAATCAAAACACATATTATTTCAGAAGAGACTTCCTTTTAATGTGTGTTAATTCAGAATTAATTATGAGAATAACTTGTCATTGTTTGATCATGTTTTATGCTATTTCAAAATGTTGATCACTTCATATGATGAATCAAACGGTGAAAGTGAATTAATATGTCAGACTGAACTCCTCAGTTTGTTGGAAGTTAAAATAGAGTTTTAATCAGTTGTTTTATGAGCTGGCTCCAGTCTAATCTGTTTCTGTCTCTTCATTTTAAACAACTTCTTAAAAACAATCCTCTCCTATCCGAGTGACCTTCATCCACTGGTTCGTTTGAACCAATTGGAGAAGGACAAGTCACTGATCTCAGATCTTTTCTTAAAGTTCTAAGTTTTTCTGGAACGAGCACAGTCTGCTGGAGTAAGTCTCAAACTATGGTCTTCTCCAAAGAACTGATGATCGTCTGGTCAACACGCTAATGACCACGTCATCAGTTGAAGACTTATAACATGCCAAGTTATAAGTCATCTTCAAGAGCTGGAAAGCTCCATCTGAATGAATTTTCCTCCAAGGAAAGTTTTATTCTGAAACTCAAACCAGGAAATGCGGTCACTTCGGTTCGAGTCAATGCAAACGTCTGGAGACGCTGAGAATGGTAAATGAACTGGCCAGTTGGACCAACTGGGGACTGACTATCTCCACGAGGTAACAAAGTCGTCAAATGCTTTGCAAAGTGTACCAACGTGTAGCTGAGATCGGTCGGAGAGCTGCCATGTTTCTGGTTAAAACACATCAAGATGATACCTCTCCTCATCCTCCATTTTCTCTCCCTGAAACTTTCTTATTTTAAGTAACTAAACTTTAAGTTTATTGTGCCAACAGTCAATAACACCCATAACTTGAGTTCTGTTGTTCCTATGAAGTTACGGACGCATATTTCATTTGTGCTGAAGTTAATTATAGGAAAAATGATCAACCAATCATGTACAAATGTGTGATGTAATTTATGATTCTGTTAAATAAATGGTCCAGTCCTGCTGTACCAACATAAGTTTACATTTCATGTCTTTACATTATCACCTCCAAGGCATAGACTTATTGGTATTAAACTGAAAAAGAGAGAACTCGTTTAATTAATGATGTATTTTTGTGTCAGTCTAAACCCTGCCAATTTACATCTAAAATATAGGTAAATCAGTAAACTGATAAGCCCCTATATATTATTACATATGGTGGCCCTAAAGGTCTCTAAAAAGGATTTCAAATTGATATTTTGTGTATGGATACAGTACATGTTGGCATAGTTTTGTCCGAAGCTTCTTCACTCTTCAATTATATGAATTTTTGCTTATAAGTCTTCAGAATACTGCTTAGCATGCATGTTTGATGTACTTTGAGTTGAAATCATCATTGCTCAATATTTAAACGTTTGTTTTGGAGTTTTTGTTGGTGAATAATTGTCCTGCTGTATGGTTTGGTGAATCTGGGATCTATTGGACCGGTTCCAAACGACTCGTCATAGCTAACTGGCTCACAGGCTGGGTGTAATTCCCTGTTTTGACCGCCGCGTCAAAATTGTGCTTACAAAAGTTTTTCGTTAACATCTGAAAGTTACTGTGGTGTGGTATGTTACATTTTAAACAGGTAAAAATGAACGCATATTCTGTCTGAAGCTAATTTTAGTCGGACCGAGGTTTGGGGCTCGGTCGTTTAGGCTCTGATGTGTTGCTGTTGATACGAAAAAGTTTGGGTAGGTAACGTTTATATGGGTGTTTCTACTGGGTGCTGCTTGATTTAACCTCTTTGGGTGCTAATCGCTACATTGCAAAGTTTTTGTGGTGTTAATAAGCGTTTTTATTGAGTTGAGAAGAGTCCGGAACTTTGTGGTAAGCTAATGCTAACGTTTCGCACTGGAGCCACATACTCCATAGATAAGGGTTCTAATACGATAAAGCTTGCCGTCTGGTTGTCGACCAGTTGTTGATGAAATGTGACATCTTATGCTTACAAGAAACCTTTTTAGCTAAACAGGATTTAAAAGGACTAAACTCTATTAATGACAGTTTCCTGGGTGCTGGATAATCTTCTACTGACTTCAGTTTGGGAATTAAAAGAGGAAGGATACCAGGAGGAGTGGCTATATTATGGAAAAAAAGCCTGGACTCAGTGATAAATGTCATTAGATTAGATTTGGACTGGTGTATTGCAGTACACGTGAAACAGCATGACAAAGAATTTATTATTTTAAATGTCTATGCTCCATATGAATGTCATCATAACGAAGAAGAATACCTTAGTAAACTTGCTTATATTAGCTATTTTATGCAAAATGAGAAGTCTAAAAGTATTTATGTTATGGGGGACATGAATGCAAACATCTCAGATAAAAATTCACTGTTTGCTAAACACCTGAATCATTTTTGTACAGATTCTAATCTAATACTGTCAAGTAAAGAATTTTTGCCAGCTGACAGTTACACCTATATTAGTGAAGCCTGGCATACTACGTCTTGGTTGGACCATTGTATCACTACAGCAGATGCTCATGCTGCTTTGGTATACATTAATATCTTATATAATGTGTCCACTGTTGACCACATCCCCTTTGAGCTGGCAATTAGATTTGATTATATACCTGCAACTGTAAATGTGGACAATAATCAAATTCAGACACGTATAGACTGGTCTTCTTTATCTGAGGAACAAATAGACCATTACTATGCCCAAACTGATCATTTGTTATGTGGAATTAAACTACCAAGAGAGGTGGTTGCTTGTACAGACTGTAACTGCTCTAATTTTGGACATAGAACCGATATAACTCAATTTTATTCTGACATAACTGAAGCGCTACTGGGAGCTAGCCTGCCTTATAATAAAAGTAACGTAAAGATTAAAAATAAACCAGGTTGGAACACATACGTGTCTAAATACCACAGTGAAGCCCGCGAAGCTACTACCAATTGGGCTCTAGCAGGTAAACCCAGGCAGGGTCCTATATTTGAACACAAAAAGCTGTCTAATGCAAAATACAAATATGCATTACGCTTCATTAGACGGAATGAGCAAACCATGAGGGCTGATTCCTTGGCAAAAAAACTCATAGGAAAGGACACAAAAGCCTTTTGGAAAGAGGTTAAATCTATAGGTAATAATAAATCCACTCTCCCTTGCACTGTCGATGGTGCCTCTGGGGCAAATATGATTGTAGATTTTTGGCAACAACACTACAGCAAGATATTTACCTGTGTTCAGAGTGAACCCTTCCATGTTGACAAGGTTAGTACTGCAGAAACTATCAAGTCACATGAGGTCTATCAAGCAATTGAAGAACTATCTGTAAATAAATCTATAGGAATGGATCTTATTTCAGCTGAACATCTCAAGTTTGCAAGTTCAAGGGTAGCCCCTCTTCTTGCCTTGTGTTTCACTGGTTTTATTATGCATGGTTTTATTCCTGATTCCTTGATGAATGTTGTTATTCTTCCTGTGATTAAGAACAAAGCTGGAAAAATTGGCAGCTCTGATAACTATAGACCTATTGCCCTAGCTAATACACTATCTAAGGTCTTTGAACTAATTCTTTTGCCAAAATTTGCAAAGATAGTAATGTCTGCTGACAATCAATTTGGGTTCAAGTCCGAGCATGGCACTGATCTATGTATATATGGCCTAAAAGAATTACTGAATAACTATAATAACAAAAATTCTACGGTTTTTATGTGTTTCTTAGACGCCTCCAAGGCTTTTGCTCGTGTAAATCATCGAAAACTATTTTTAAAATTATTTCAAGCTGGTGTGCCCAAATATATAGTGAGATGTCTGTCCTATTGGTATGCTAACCAAAATATGCAAGTCAAATGGGATAATTGTGTGTCTGCATCCTTCCGTGTCAGCAATGGTGTCAGACAAGGAAGCATTTTATCTCCTATACTGTTTAATTTTTATATGAATGACCTCTCTAAGCAGCTAAACCTGTGTAGAACTGGCTGCATGGTTGGAGATACAATTATCAATCATCTTATGTATGCTGATGACTTAGTGGTTTTTAGTCCAAGTTCAGCTGGTCTTCAGAAGCTGCTTCATGTCTGTTCAGCATATGGTGAGACACATGATATCATATTCAACCCCTCTAAAAGTCTCATTTTGATTTGTCGCACTAAAGAGGACAAAAATAGTGTATTTCCACTTTTTAAGCTGTCTGGGACTTTATTGAATGTTGCAAATGAAGTAAAGTATCTGGGTCATGTGTTGACAGACCGTCGGTCTGATGATGAGGACATTTACCGTCAGGTTCGAATGATATATGCTCAGGCAAATATCCTTGCTCGTAAGTTTGCATTCTGTTCTGATGAAGTGAAAATTAACTTATTTAGATCATATTGTTCATCACTGTATACGGCACATTTGTGGTGCAATTTTAAAAAAGCCAGTCTTCATAGATTGAAGGTGGCTTATAATGACGCACTAAGACTTCTTTTAAATAAGCCCAGATGGACCAGTGCCAGTGAACTGTTTGTATCTGCTCGCGTCAACACTTTGATGGCTGTTTTAAGAAATTTTATGTATAAATTTATTTGTCGTTTACATAAGTCTAATAATAGAATTATTCTACTGTTGACTAATGTCAAATATAGTGCAGTGAAATATTCATCTGTGCTTTGGAGACATTGGTATGATTGCCTCCTGAACGGTTAGGTACTTTTTCTATTGTTCTTTTTATTTTATTTTATTTTATAATTTTTTATTTGTATTTTGTATTTTATTTTATCATGGTTGTTGTCTCTTATCTAGGTTGGACTCTGAGTCTGTAATAAAGTTTATCTATCTATCTAATACGCTGCTGTTTTTCAGATTTCATTTTGGTTCACACAATTCCGACAGTTTGTCTGGCTTGGTTCATTTCTATGCATAAAATATCGTCAGATGCTGTTTAATAGCGGTGTTTTGAGATATTTATTTTAGAGCGAACGGAAAAATCAGACGATGCGTAAGTCCGTGAAGGCATCACATACGACATGCCAGCGGAAGTAATTTCACCCCGATAGAAAAAGATTGGTGCTTTAATATCTATAAATTCACAGAACTTGTTCTAAACATTTTAATAAAATCGATTTGTTTCTCTTAAAAGAACGTTTGTTTAAGCGATTGTCACATCCAGGCTAAAACTCACTCAAAAAGTTGATTTTCCACCGTTGTTTGTTTTCAAGGTAACAGAATTAGCGGTAGTCAACACGGCCTTAGAGCCCAGAGTGCCCCTAGCGGCCACAAGGAGTAATTACAGTCACTGTGATAATATAAGTCTTGCAGTGCCATCTGTTGGTTAAAAGTAAGGACAGGACTCATCTTCCACAGACAGTGCTCACATGTGCAACATTTTTTTCCCCCTTCTTTCTGACACAACACCTCTATGCTCGGAAGAGACAGAGGAAGTAAGTAGTCTGTTAGTAGATTTGAATGTTACAGTGCTTGACCAACCTGATACAATGAGTGGCGTTATCACTGATAATGATACTAACAACATTGACTTACCTGGAGCGACGTGCAACACTATCTTTCACAAAAACTCAGAGCACACAGTTAACATTGATAACATCAACACAGATGCCACAGATGTTGACAATAAAGATGCTGACAGCAAACAAAATGCTGACAGTCAAGATCCTGAAGGTCATGACACTGTCTGTCTAACATATGGTACCGCAAAAGGCATGGATGACTCCCCAACCGAGAGCACAAGCCCGGTAAGTGAACCTTCAAATACAGTTGAGGCGGAAGAGACCCAACAGTTGGACCCGACCTTGGCCCAACATGAGAACCTCCTCTGTGAGCTAAAACAATCAGCACTCACTGAACACTACCTACCACAGGTAGAAGAAGGTGTGGAGATCCACGGATCCCACACCGAAGACGCTGTACTGTCCTCTGGGACGGATAAATCGGCAATCAGCCAAGCTTTCCATAAAACCTTGGTTCAAGAGCATTTGCGTCTAGAACTAATCAGAAATGACATAGTTTCTACAGACCCAAAGAGCCCCTCTTCAGTCAAGAAGTGGGAGAACACACACAATGACAGTGACCTGTCGCAGTCTGAACAATCAGACACACCTGCGACTGCGCCGACAGTTGTGACACACCTGAATTACCCAGAAAGAGGTAAACGTAAGAAGAAACGTTGGCCGAAACCTAAAAGGTTCCTGTGTACTGTCTACTATCAGCTGCGAAAACAGCTTAAACTAAACAATGGCATCCTAACTTGTGCCCATGGATGGACGTCCTCACCTGTGTTCGTGGTCCCCCATGACCTCAGGGGGGTGATGTTAGGTCATGCCCAAGACAAAGACAAAGATTTCAATAACCCCACAAACGACAAAGATCTCGCAAACTCCCAGACTTCATGGGATAATAAGGTCGTCCAAACACATGATAGTAAATAAACTAAAAAGTTTAAACTATATTTGTTGCGAACAGAAACTGTTCCAACTAGAACTTAGGAACGCTAAGTCTAAAAAACCCACAACAAAAACTAACCTTAACAACCGTTTAAATCTGAAGGATTTAATTGACATCGGTTATAAAGCTAAGACCTGTTTTTCTTGTGATACACGTTGGAATCTGACGACAGGAGTGAGTTGAAGTAGTAAAACGTCGTTTTCTAGGTGCTTAATTGCTACTTTTGTTGTTATTGAAGTTTGGTATTGTTTTCTGAACATTTCCAGCCAAAAGAGGTTTTTATTAATGATAAGTTAAAGACTTAAAGACGAATTCTCCGGTGACGTCATCGCTGGAGCAACAAGGCGAGAGCTGAGCTCCAGCTGAAAGTAACGTAAAACAAAGAAATATATATATATATATCTGGCACAAACTGAACGTCGCAGACGAACTGAAGAGTCGCCACCAGAAGCCACGAGCTGAGCTGGCTGACCGATCTTGAATCTTTGATTGGAGGGGGCCGAGCGCGGATCTGAGAGCTTGCGTCTCGAGCCACAGGCTAAGCTGGCTAGCCGACCTCTAAGCCGCCGCAACCAGAGAGGGCTGAACGCCGCACGGACTGAAAAGCCGTCGACAGGTATCGTGTACAGACCTCGCTGTCGGGAGCTACGAGCTGGGCTAGCATCAGAGCTACGTGCATTGCTAACTGAGCTAACATCCTAGCTGCTGTGACCAGAGGAGGCCGAGCACCGTGCGCAAACCGGAGGACCGCCGCCTGGAGCTTCGAGCTGGGCCGGGCATAGTGCGCGAACCGGAGGACCGCCGCCTAGAGCTTCGAGCTGGACCAGGAATCGTGCGCGAACCAGAGGACCGTCGCCTGGAGCTTTGAGCTATGCCGGGCATCGTGCGCGAACCGGAGGACCGCCGCCTGGAGCTTCGAGCTGTGCTGAGCACCGTGTACGAACCGGAGGACTGCTGTCTGGAGCTTCAAGCTAGGCTGAGCACCGTGTGCGAACCGGAGGACCGCCGTCTGGAGCTGGGCTAGCATCAGAGTTGCACCTGGAGCTATGTGCTATGCTAACTGAGCTAACATCGGAGCTGCTGCGACCGGAGGAGGCCGAGCACTGTGCGTGAACCGGAGGTCTGCTGTCTAAGCCGGGCTAGTGAGCCAACCTCTTCGGATAACAGATCTGATTGCTGCAGGCTGCTGAGACTGTGAGTTCTTATCTGATAACTGCTGATCTGGGTGCTAGGCCACAGCCACCATCGTTAGGCCTGTGAGCCTCGTGGAAGGGCCACGTGGTTCAGTAAACAAACCAGAGACCAGCTACCGCTAGACTACTAACTTTGTAAGTATGATGAAAAGTAAAGGACAAAAGACACCAGAGTTGAAGGGAAACAACTCAGCAGAAATGCAAGACTTTAAAGATTCACTAAACTTTATGGGTGAAGAACAAGCAAAATTATCAGCAAAACTGGATTCCCATGCCAATCTGGTTGAGGAAATAAGACAACTGAAAGAACTGATAATTAGCAAAGACAATAAAATAGCTGAACTGGAACGAAAAATAGATGACTTAGAACAATACACAAAGCTAGACAACTTGGTGATCACAGGACTTGATGTTAGTAAGAGTCGGACATATGCAAGAACTCTTACTAACAAAGACCCAACTGAGAATGCATCTCAGGAAGAACTATAGTCTCTGGAGGAGCATGTAGTTACTCTTTTACAGAACAAGAACATTAACATAGAACATAGGGACATTTCGTTCTGTCACACCCTACCCAGTAAATCACCAAAATTCAAACCGTCAGTAGTCGTCAAGTTCCTTAGCAGGAAGTTAAAAAACAATGTAATTATGCAAGCAAAAAAACTGCAGGGAACAAAAGTTTACATAAATGAACATCTAACCAAAAAAAGGAAACATTGCACGTGAAGCAAGGTTGTTAAAAAAACACAACAAAATAGTATCAACATGGACAAGAAATGGAAACATCTTTATCAAAACACATGAAGGGGCTCAGCCTAAAATGATAAAAGAGCTCAAAGATCTGGAAAAACTTGGAGGAACTCAGGAGATGACTAATCACTAATCAATGAAACAACTTACAAACAAAATGGACATAATATACAGTGAAATGAACAAATACATTAGAACATGACAACATACGAAGACACAGAACCTAAAATATATAATGTTGAAGATGTAATTGATGCAAATTTTTTCCTGTAATAAAAGATAGCAAATATTATAATGAAGAGCAGTTTAATGACATCCATCCATCCATCCATCCATCCATCTTCTTCCGCTTATCCGGAGTCGGTTCGCGGGGGTAGCAGCCTAAGTAGGGAGGCCCAGACTTCCCTCTCCCCAGCCACTTGGAGCAGCTCCTCCGGGGGAATCCCAAGGCGTTCCCAGGCCAGCCGAGAAACATAGTCCCTCCAGCGTCCTGGGTCTTCCTCTGGGTCTCCTCCCGGTGGGACATGCCCGGAACACCTCACCAGGGAGGCGTCCAGGAGGCATCCTAACCAGATGCCCGAGCCACCTCAACTGGCTCCTCTCGATGTGGAGAAGCAGCGGCTCTACTCCGAGTCCCTCCCGGATGACTGAGCTTCTCACCCTATCTCTAAGGGAGAGTCCAGCCACCCTGCGGAGAAAACTCATTTCAGCCGCTTGTATCCGAGATCTTGTTCTTTCGGTCATAACCCAAAGCTCATGACCATAGATGAGGGTGGGAACGTAGATCGATCGGTAAATTGAGAGCTTTGCCTTTTGACTCAGCTCTCTCTTCACCACGACAGACCGGTACAGCGCCCACTTCACTGCGGACGTTGCACCTATCCGCCTATCGATTTTTAGTTTAATGACATCAATATAACAAATGGGTTTCTCTCTATTATTCACTTTAATAGCAGAAGTATAAATGCAAATATATCCAAAATAACAGATTACTTAAAAGAGTTAAATAGAACTTTTACGATAATAGCACTGTCAGAGACATGGCTAAATGATGAAAACACAAATAATATTCACATCGAATGGTATGAATTATTTCATATGAACAGAAATAATAAAAGAGGTGTTGGAGTCGCTCTATTTGTTAATAATGAAATCAAATGTAAATTAAACAGTGAAATGTCAATAATTGTTGATAATATTATGGAAATGATAACAATAGAAATAATAAACAAAAACGATAAAAACATAATAATAAGTTGTGTATATAGATCACCAGGATCAAATATAGAAATATTCACTGATAAAATCTTGGAGCTTTTGGAGAAGAGTTTTAATAAAAAAGTTTTTTGTGTGGAGACTTTAACATTGATATGGGAAATAAAACAGATTAAAATAACATCAGTATATTTATAAACTCAATGGGTAACACTTTATAATAACTACACCTTATTTAGCCTTATTTAAGCATTAATAAACATTTAATTAACATTGAAAACATCATTAATTAAGGATGATTCACACTTAATACACTATTAATTAACACACTTATTTAAATGCGTACTAATTGTTAAATAATGTTTGAATTCACTATCTATTAATCCTGCAATGCATCATTAATTAAGGCAGTTGCTAGTAGTTACTTAAGTGTATTTGTGAACCCTTCTAAAGTGAAGACTATTCATTCTTTATTAAGGTTTTGTTCATGTTGAATAAATCCTAAATAGCCAGAAGTTATTTTTCACTTGTGGAAATCAGACAAAAATCAAAGCAGGAGACGTTGAATACCAAAAACAGGTTTGTATTGACATTTTCTAAAAGTCAATAAAACATAAATCTGTCAGTTAGATGTTCCCACCGCTAGTTAGAACGACTCTGTCACGTTTTGCAAAATAAAGAAACCGAGTAGGACTCGCTGCAGAAGCCTGCAGTTTAACAAAACCGAACTACGTCCACGAATTAGTCTTTCCTCTCATCAGTGATGTCGTCTGCTTTCTCTTCGCTTGTGAAACTTTGTTCAGTCACATTCTGACAGTCATGAGCACTCGTTTGACTCGTTTTGAAGCGAAAACAACGCGCTTTGGAGACTAGCTTAGCTTTTAGCCTGCTATCGCTAACGCCTGCTGTTGGAGTGAGCGCTGCGTAACAACGACGTCACCACGCACGTTTTGTGTCACAGCTTTTTCTGTCCGGGCGGGTTGTTGAAGCAGCCGTTTCAACACGAACAGAAAAAGAAAAACGTCAGTGAAACGTTGTAAAATCCTATCATTTGATTTGTGACCAAAATGTTTTGCACTACTTTTCTTTGACACCATTTTTGCCACTTTAGTGACCTGCTACAGGTTGAGTGTTTCGCTGCGTAACAACGACGTCACCACGCACGTTTTGTGTCACAGCTTTTTCTGTCCG